>APFE030577247.1:33467-107720 GCA_000404065.3 Pinus taeda | reverse complement strand
TTAAGTCCAAAAAAGTGTAAAATAATACGAAAGGGATGAATTTTCGATAGTTTTAATGAGCCGAACAAGACAAGCACTCGATCCTTTTGTGTAATAATCCCTCAGGTCCAAAAAGATTAAAATCTAGAGGAGGGGTAGCACTTCCAATGAATTTAACAAGCCAGAGAGGCCAATCACTCCTTATTTAATGAGTCAGGTGAAAAGAGCTTAAAGGAGACTCATTTTTTGAGGAACGAGTGATAATTGCGGGTAGCAGTTGATTCTAGGTAAGGTTTGGAATTTTCCAATCATGGTAGTGTCACAAGGATGGCTAGCAAGATCACTCGTCGCAGTTGTTCCTCAAAAGGTTAAAAAATCAAATGGAGGCATATGATCGGCTAAAATGGAGTGGAGGTGATGATGAGAACACGACCAAGGCTTAAAAGCTTATGACAATGCATTCACAATGCCTATTTACCGGAAATTGGTTCATTTTTTAATGAGCTTAAACTCTGGCGGAAACATTTGCTCGTCGCTTAGGTTTAATTTTTAATGAGCTTGAACTCCACATAAAAACTACTCGTGCCAGTCATATAATAAGGATATGTCATCTATAGATGCCATTTTTTATGGAGCTTGCACCTTTCAAAGCTTTGCCCTGGATCCTTTCTTTATGCAAGTTAGGAACGACCAATCCTACAAGTTTAAAGGGTTTAAGAATCTACAAACTAAGAAAATAAATGATCGTTCTTCGCTCGCATGCAAAAAGGTTTGCATGCCCCCAGGCATAGTGAAAAATTTCTTGGCTACCATTTAGAAGTTCTCGCATCTGCAAGACAGTTTCCATCCAAATAGCAGATAGAAACACTTCCTGGCTTAGTCCATTTGGACAAAGGTGATTCTACTCTTCAACCACCTAACCTTAATGAGGGAATCTTATTCTAGCCTAACTCCATTTTCCTATACGGACGGGTGTCGGACCAGTCATTTTCCTTCACAGAAACCTACTTTATACCTAGAGTTTCCCTGTCGGAGCAAGCCAGGGTGCATGCCCCCTGGGATTCAGTCATGCCCTCCCGAATAACTCACGCTCTTCAGGTGGACGGACTAGAGATCGATGAGACATTCCTTGCATGAAAAGACCATTTAGGGATGGCATTTGACTATTAGCTATGTGTGAGCTGGGGAACGAAAGCTAGTCTATGAGCTTGACCACTCGACCTTCATGCGGAAAACACATTACTCTAAAGAGTGAGGAGACAACGACTCCCATGCAATAAATATATTCACACCCAAGGAGTAGATTGTAATCTAGCAGTCCTTGGACTACCATTATGTTCATATGAACGATTTCCCTTCTCAAAGTAATATTCACATTTGGAAGGATCCCTAACGGTCGACTGGTTCCTTTGTCAAACCCTGTCATATTTCTCATCTCAATCAGAAGCGATGGTGAGCCAAGTGCTTTCCAAGCAGTTGAGGAAAGGATACTCACAGAAGCCCCTTCATCTATGATGGTACCAGCCATGACCATTCTGTAAGCTTGTACAATGATTCATAATGGTACACTAGCCGGTAAACGGGGTTTGCCTAGTAGATTCCAATCGAAGGAAATGACTAGGTTGCTTGGAGGTGGGACTGAATAGACGACCATATACGACTCTGACAAACTTCCTTCATATGGTAAAGGAATGGCTAGACTGCCCCCATGTTCATCGGAGTCTCTATTTACGAAAAGAATTTGAACAGTGTCGTTCTCATTCTCTTTGGTGACTATATCATCTGAAGATGGACCTTCTGAAGGCAAGACTGGGTCAACTTCCACCTTGACCTTTTGACTTTCATCTGGAGTGGATTTAGATGGTTTATCTTCAATGATGGATGCTTCGGCTGACCACAATGGTGTGCCAGCCGGATTTTCAGCCAGTTATAGACTCGGTAAGAGCTTCTTATATCCAGGAGGAAGCCGTAGCAGTGAAGCCAGACGATTATCCAAAACTCTTTTAGCTTCATCTAGGAAGGGACAATGGTGGATGACATGATCGCCCTCACACAGTTTACAAGGAAATTTGCATTTCCTTTTCTGTCCAGATACTTCGCTTTCACTGGTTGACGATTTACTTTCAACATGATCATCACAGGTTGATGAAACTGGATTATGCAAACGACGAGACTAGTCCCTTAAGGTCCAAGGGATGCAAGGACAATCTCAATGATATTGGTCCCCTTTGCAAATGACACATGGAGATTTAGGCTTAGATGGTGAAGTATGAGGATTTTCGCTAGACGACACATGGTTTCCCCCTTTTCCTTTTAGCTCCTTCTTCTTATTTTCCTTTTTCTCCTTCTACTTCTTCTTCTTCTCAGTTACTTGATCTTTAGCTTTACCAGCTTCATCAAGCGAAGAGGAAGGAGGAGAGGAGAAACAGATGAAGTAGAAGGTTGGGGGGTAACTCTAGTATCATCTAGTTGCTGATTTGATTGCTCAGGAATCGCGGTGGTTTGAATGATAGAGGTCGAGAAGAGCCATATTGGCAAGCCAATTGTCAGTCCTGGAAGTGACAATGTAGCCATATGAGGTGCACCAACATCTCCCCAAGAGGAGAAGGGACTAGGATTTCCTCCAAGGGGAAACCCTTAGTTGGTGGACTCCATTTTCTCAACCTAAGATCAACGAGGGAACTATGATGTTATTCCGATTAAAATAAATTTTAGATGCTTTGACACAACTTGTTTTTTCAATTTGTAAGAGTTGAGAAGAAACAAAAGATGACTCTAGTCACCTTCGATTTTTAATGAGCCTGAAGTGATAAGTGCTCAGATGGACCTTTTACTTTAAGGAGTCTAAAAAGGAACGAAAGAGACTACTCTAGAAATCTAGATAGAGGGATTACCAAACCAATCACAAAACTATAGAATACTTTTTACGGTATGGCAGTCAATCTTCCCGAATGCTGTGTTCAGTGCATTGCGATCGATAGGGCGGCAGACACAACTTCCTAAGGATAAAGGATATAGCTTTTTGTGGTCTCCCAATATATACTCGACAGTATGTAGGAGCACAAGTCCATACTGGCACTTGTCGTCTCAAAGAGGAGTAATCACCCAACCAGCAATGAAAGTGATAGTTACCAGGCTTAATGACGCCGGAATGCGTCGCTAGCCTAGACTTCTAGATGTTGTGCATTAGGTTCCAAAGCGTTTTTATGTTCATTGAATTTATTTTACAGTTGATCTTGCTTAAGAATTTTCCTTTCAGGTTCACCATGTGATGTAGATATACAATTCCTAAAATGCAGTCTAAGATGATAAACAATCATTTAATTTTCTTTTGCAATGAAAATTCTAGCTACTAAGGAAAGAGAACTGAGGATTATTTCAACAAAGAGCACAGAGCACACACTAAACACACTGTCCTAAATCAAACCAATAAGCAGTCTAAGTGCAAATGCACATGCATGTATTTGTTTTCAGCCTTCTTAATGTGTGAATGACAAGAAGAATGCTAACTACAAATCTGAATTATCTTTTCAAAGTGACAATACTAACAATTTTTCTTCAAAATATGAAAGGAAGATAACGATGACACTTTGCGATTTTGAATTGAAACTACTTTCGACACTTGAAAAACCACTAATTCAAATCTAATACAAGAGTAACAGTATAATTGACTATCAAGAACAATAGGATTCTCTTCTATGACTGAAAACGACACTTGCGACACTTTCAAATCAAGAAATGACAGTTCGATTACGCTACTTTTTTGTAAAAGAGAACTGAAAATGGTGCACAATACATAAAAAAATTTACAGTTCTTTGCACAATGGAGGTGGAAATATGGAAAGGAAGGGGGTTTCCGCAGTGGTATACTGATCACAGACAGCAAAACTCCTTAATAGAGCTAAAGAGAGTGAGGAAAAACCAAAGTCTGAAGGAAAAATTAGCCTTTTCTGACCATCACACCTGTTACACAGGGAATCCAGTATGCATCCCACCTACTACACACAGGAGGTGCGATGCATACAGAGTTCCTTGAAGAGAAGGTGCGATGGTACTAGTGCGAGACTTTTACTTGGTTTTTGGTCACAATTTGTAGCTCAGTTCAAGGATTTAGGTTGAACAAGTGATGTTCAGTAAATATGAATCACAGGGGTTGATCTAAAGAGGTTACTAGAGCCACCACTAGGGCAATTAGAAAGTTTGCAAAATTGATTGTTAAATTTATAAACAAAACCTGGAGATAGACTGAAGCAGCATTGATCTACTTTGCACTTGCATAGAAAATGCAGTTCGAAGGCTAGTTGGCTTGACTTCAGGCTCGGTTTGTAAGTTTATAAAACAAACAAATATAGACTAGCAAACAATCTATTCTCTCCCTAGTGGAGTCACCATTTTGTTATCGGGAAATCTAGTGTCCACTCGGAGCTGCGAGTCCCACTAAGACTAGTAGCTATCTTAGAAACAAACAAACTAAAACTACTTTCGCTTTCCTTTATGAGAAGTAGATAAGAAGGGAACAAAGGACACCAACCTCAGTCTTGCGCTTGGTTCCTTTCTTGGTTCCTCTCCTTTTTGATAGATCTTTTCCACTTCTTCTTCCTCTACCCAGCTTCAAAGAGCACCTGTGAAATCAAAGCAGCATAATACTATCGAAGAACAGAGATCTACAATCATAAGAAATATAGGACCAGAGATGTATTGACCACACAAATACATATATCATCAAATATACAATAATGTGGAGGAAAACTTGAATAACTTTATTAATATCAAGAATAGCAAAGAGGATTACAACCAATTGTTCTGACCCAGCATCATCCTCCAGCAAGAAATCCCTTCTTCACCTCATGTAAAGCTTAGATCACCCAACACTATGATGTTGCACCAGCAAACCAACAACACTTCCTTACAAGATACAAGATTCCAGCCTCTGGATCTCTTTGATGAGGGATCCATATATAGATGATTGTAGGGGGGTGAGTCAGCTTCTAGGATTTTGATTACTGTCCTCTCTCTGATAGTTCTTGATTCCACTTGGAGATTGATGATCTCTTACTCATCCCTGGGCGAATTCAGAGAGGCAAGGGTCAGAGGAGAAGTTTCTGGAAGATTCTATGATCCTCCACCTCGCAAACTGTTTCTGCCATTTGTCCATTCTCGCCCATTGCACCCTACAGAAGGGCTTTCCATTATGCATCGCACTCTTTGCACTGAGTAGGTGAGATGCATCGCACCCTCTACACTGGGCATTCTGTATGGTCCATTTTTGACCAGTTCTGAGCAGTTTTCTGTGGAGAACTTCTGGGAGATGATGTAATTAGCTGACCTTGTTCCTTTAGGGAGTGAAGCAGCACTTTTAGGGACTTAGGAGCCTTTGGTTTATGGACATTTATGATTGGGGTTGCAGTGCCCAAAAATGTCTATAACAGAGCGAGAGGATTGATACAAAGGAGATGAGAGGAAAGCAGAACTACAAGTAGGTCTTATTATCTCTTTATCTTATCTATTTCTTATAGGGAAAGACTAAAATACTTTAAACTATTGTTCTAGATATGGCTACTTATCTAGGAAATTAGTATTTATCCATAGATACCAAATTCTCCAAAACAAATTCGCGACTCCGCTGGGGAAGATCCTCTTTCCTAGTCGCTTATCCACCTCCTAGGACATCCCTGCAGACCTTACTTGTGTTCGTAGAGCGTAATTAAGCTCTTTGCAATGAAAATTTGGTAAAAACTATGTGAAATTTCCTTCTAAGATGGCTCACTATCACTAGCACAGGCTTGTGACGGACACAGTGCACTGCAGAGCACCCTTGGCTTAGGGACAGTGCTCTGAAGTGCATTGTCTCCCATTCAGGGCTGTACTGATCCTCCTAGGGTCAGTTTCCCACCTTTGGAATGTGTTTTGCAAACTTTTCTATGTTTGTTTGTTTGCTGATTAATCAATGATTGTTATGTCTTAGAGAACAAGTTTCTATCTCCTTGTCTAGCCCTACTTTGATTTGATTTATTAATATTATTTAATGTTTTCTTTGTCATTATCAGTCTATAGTCAAAGTTAGAATATAGTTGATTAATCTTTGTTTGAAAGAAAGTGTCGTAAAGTCTTCTTTTCCTTCAAAACAGAATTGTCATAAAAGACTTCATTCTTATGAAAGATTGATTGATTGCATGTGCATATTTCCTTTTGTTCATATTCACATTAAGGAAATTGAAAAGAAATACATGCATGTTGCATTGAAAAACTTTGTGTGTGCTCATAGAATAGAGTAGGGAAATTGCATTAGATTGTGCTCTTTTCTCTTTGATCGAAAGAAATATGATTGCTCTATCCCTAAGTACTTTTGGGCATGGAATCCCCCCACAGCATGTTTTGGGGCTCAAAGCCCATGTTTTGAGTGCTATTGTTTTAAAGACTCGACGAATTGTGGGCGTGGAGTGAAAATTGTATGTTAGAGTCATAGGGTTGTCCGCCCTAAGTTTTGAACGTAATGTCGTCCTACCCATGGTCCGTGGACCATGGGATTGTATAAATAGAGCGAGGCTCTAAGTTGTAGAGTAGTTAATAGCCAACGGATGGAGTCTAAACGATAGCGAGCATAGAGTAAGAGCCTAAGTACCCTGTGTCATAGTAGCAGGAAGAGGCTCTACAGCTGAGTGTGCAAAGGCCTAGTAGAGTTCACAGCTGAGTGCGCAGACCCCTACAGCTTAGTGCATAGGTTAGAGTCGAGTCTGTAACTAGAGAAAGAGATAATAAAAAGAATTTTGATTCCAAATCTTGTGTATCTATTTTGAATTATTATATGGTTGATATCTTCTGCAATTATACTTTTTTATTTATCGCACGCACTTGTATGAATGCTCAACATGGTTAAGTATAACTAAACACATACAGATAAGCTAAGTTGATCAACTAATATCGGGTTAATAGTAAGGATTTGGGTGATAACATTGTTCAGCCACAAGTAGGGCTACACAAGGGTAGCATCGCAGGCTGCGAGGTATTGATAGGTGCTCGTAGCGACGTGCGCGCAGGGTCAAACCAGAGACCATTTGAAATAATCAGACATCTCTACAGTGCAGAAACCTTATTCTAGCACCCTCCCATACTACTTCGGGTGAGACCTCATTCCGCGCTCCGTGGACTATTGCCAAAAGGGCCATTAGTACTGGGATTTATTTGGCTAAATCATGTCCGAACCTGGGTCAGGCCCCTACAAGCCAACAAATGCTTTTGCTGCTAGGACTGGGATCTCCATAAGGGATGTGTGATGTCGTGTCACTAGAATCCAACAAAGAAATAAATTTAAGGGTGGTTGGACAAGAAGATTCATCATTTTGTGACACAGGAAAATAGGAATCCATAAGTATCTAAGGAACAGTGGTTGGAGCACTACTTATATACGGAAATCCATGAAATTTTCTTGCTTCATTTCCTTCTGAGCTGTATGAGTCGATCACGAAGCTAGCAGATAGTCAAGGAAGGTGTAGGGTCGACAAACCAATCATGTGGACTTTGGAATTAGTGGGTAGACTAGAAGCGTCAAAAGATAAGATCGCGTGAGTTGTGGACCATTGGCTTGATCGAATTATAGGAGGATTTATCACCGAGTTCACAGTAGATATGACCATTAGCTAAAGTGAGGCGAAACAACCCTTCCTCAAAGGACTGTGAGGTAAGCATATTAATCTTTGAACACTTGGATTAAGATGCTCTTGTGTGAAAAGTGGGTTATGCAAATAAATTAATGTTTGGGACTATGTGAAGTGGGAAGGTCTACAGAAATGGAAGTAGTGAAGAATTAGAAACTAGTCCCTTAATTTCACCCTTGTGGGAAAGCAAGGAAGTGATCGTGAAATTTTCTCCTAGAAGTGCGGTTAGTCTCGTAAGGCAGTGAATTCCATACTTACCAACTCCACTTACACTACTGCCAGTCTCACCATCTTCACCTTCATCTCCGCCCACCCCACCTCCACCACCTCCATGGTTTGATATGGCAAGCACGATCAAACTGTCGGTACTCAGAGCAGTAGGGAATGAATATTCTGACCAATTTTGGTTCGTGGTAAGGGGGGTATGCGAAGCACAAGGAGTCATGGATGACAATATAAATAAGGCTAAGCTGGTAAGCATGTTTCAGGATCATGCAAGAACATGGTACATTAATCATACTAACAACCATCCAAAAGCAGGAATTGCAAAAATCCAGGCCGCGCTTAACATGGAATTTATCAGGAGAATATTAGAGACACAATCAATTATCGGATTTAAGGAAATCATGGTGCTCCCAGGTGAGACCCCCTGGGATCTAAACCAGAGACTAAAGAGTATGATTCATTAAGCCAACATGATGTTGACAGATGAACAACACCACGCATGGTTTGTAGCGTCACTAACACCGCATTTAAGGATGGCGTTGTCACAACAAAATCTTTCCACCTAGGCTGAAGCTTTGGAGATGGAAATGAGATTGCATGAGACCCCTATACAAGATCTTGGTCTGGGATTCCAACAAATCCATGTGTAACTGCAAAATTTGTGTCTAGAAATGCAGAGTTTGAAATAGGACAGGACACCTCGGCAAGAGGTGCAAGAGGAGGTATGGTGCATAAAATGCAAAGGCTAGGGGCATGATAAGGACCACTATCCAATTTTTGCGAATTACTTGGCAGGAGGAGGATCGATGTTGTTAAGACCTGAGGCATAAGCAGGACCAAGAATGGCACCTACATTATGGTGTGCAATCTATCAAATAGGAGCGAAACACACTACGAATAATTGTCATTTACTGCAAAAGTATACGCAGACGTCCGAGCAATTGTTTTGTAATTTTTGTAGGTCGATAGGCCATGATGAACACACGTGCAGAAGCTATGAACTAATGATGGATCAGACTCCTGCCTACAAAGTACAGACCAAAACGCGACCCCTCGATCCAAATGCAGGAATGGCGTGCACTGGATTTCATGGGCGTGGACACGGTTGAGGTGGAATGGGACTAGGGAGGGTTTGTGGACAACTAATTTGTTACAATTGTGAAGGGAAAGGAAACTATGCCCGCGATTGTACGAATCCGACGAGAACCTCATCTTTATACTATACTCAGTTTAATCATGAGGCAAAAGACTACCCTACATTGATAATGAGGCTGCTGAAAAAGGGGTACTCTAGCCTCCCCTGACTTAGAATCTGCAAATGATGAGGTCCAAGCTGTAGGAAGAAGACCCGAATGTAAACATAGTCCTCAGAAGCGATATCACAACTGGAGATGATAAAGGTAAGCAGTCAGAAGAAGGTACGTGGGTTCGCAAGGCTCCTACAAAGGAACCTGAATTTGATTTGGAGTGCACGAAGGAAACATTCATGGAAGCTAAGAAGAGCTTCACAGAGGCCTCCACTTCAGGTAGTAAGGATCAACTAGAACCAGGGATGGATCCTTCAATGCTCACTACCTTTCTGGAGACATGCATGAAACTGCTGCATGACAGAAAGGCTATAAAAGGACTACAGGAACTTATTACTAGGTGCGCGAGGTTAGGAGTACCGCGCATGGTCCAGAAACTTGGAAAGCATGCATTGCACATAGGAAGGGAAATGCGATTGACTGTGCAAATCGAAGAGTATGAAATGGATCAGGTAATTCTAGATCTCAGATCAGACGTGAATCTACTACCAAAAAAAACATGGAATGCATGGGAAAACCCATGCTACAATCATCTCCTATTCACTTGCGAATGGTGAACCAATAGAAGATCCTATCCATGGGAATATTGCAAGGGGTAATGATGGATATTGAAGGTGCGAGCATGGGGGTGGATTTCAAAGTGATAAATATTATCGATGATAGCAATCCCTATCCTGTGCTTCTACGAATAGACTGGGCCACTGATATGAATGGAGTCATAAATCTAAAGAAGTGCAAAATTTTTATTTAGGAAAAGTCACTACGCATAGCAGTACCGCTAGATCCGGTTGAAGGACTGCGATACACTGAACTGGTGCGCGATGATGGTAGTGATGACGATCTCGATTGTATCTACAAGATAATTGTGCAAGAATAAGATTGGGTGAATCCAACAGCAGATGGTAGGATTTCGTGGGAGCGTGAAACATCCTACACTTTGGATTCAGACGAAGAAATAGAATGATGGCAGAATCAGTTGCACGAAGTAACAACGCTCAATTACAACATGATGATAAGATCACTGTGCTACATGACAATGCAGATAAGGGATATACCTAGATAAAATGGGTTGACAGTGGTGGATGAGTTTCTAAACAAATTTGAGAGCAAAGTACCAGAATAGTAACATTTTGATGTTATGAAATGGGCACTGTGCGCTACGCCCGCAAGATGGTGGGGTACGCACCAACAGAGTTTCTAGGATTGGCGTGAATGCAGAAGGATGATGCACCTATGATTTGGGAAACCCCAGACGTGAATAGAAGACAAGTATGATGGATGAGATGATCCACGTACACACCTCACGAAATAGACCAGGGCCTACAGGGACGAGCCACAACCTGAACGGGTGCATTTGTTCTGTCATGCCCTGGATGTCATACCCATGAATTGGTATAATGAGACAGAGCTCTACCATGGTACAAGTGAATGGGATATTTTGGTTGAATGATTTCTGTTAACTTTCATGTTTGAATATCGTTGGTGGGATATTGTTGATGATGCACTACAAGCAGTAAAAGCAACTATCTTCAAAATACCCCAGGAGCCACTGGAAGTACTTCAACCAGAATGGGCGACACAGCTGAGCTGTGCATTAGAGTGTTACAATGTAAACATTGAGGAAGATGATGAGGACCCACAAAATCTTAACATTCCAAAAATGGAAGACTGTCGCGATGTTCGAGGACCATTGATTAGGGACCTCGACATCATTGCGCCACTAAAAGAAAATCAGGTAAACATTGGAACGGAGATGGAACCAAAGTATGCAACGCTTGGAGATTATTGGGATGATGACACGATAGATAAGGTCACAGAGTTACTTTGTGAATATCAAGACTTATTCCTGACCAAAATTACAGACATAAAAGGGATCATCGGCAACCTAGGAATGATGAAGATCACCCTACAATTCAACACGAAGCCGGTCAAGCAGAGGCTTTACCGCTTGAACCTTAAGTACAAGGAAAAGGTCTACATAGAGTTAGACAAAATGCTCTTCATGGGAATTATTGAGCCAAAGGAAGAATCTGACTGGGTGAGTCTTATGGTAGTGTAAGAGAAAAAGAAGAAGGGTGAAATAAGAATATGCGTGAACCTTAGGAAGCTGAATGATGCCTGCGTACATGATCCATTCCCGACACCATTCACAGATGAGGTTTTGGAAAATGTTGGCAGACAAGAAGCCTACTCGTTCACAGATGGGTTCTTGGGGTATCACCAGATCAAGATCATGCCTGAGGATAGGAGAAAAACAACCTTCGCAACCGAATGGGGATGATTTCAATATACCATCATGCCGTTTGGATTAAAGAATGTGCCAGCCACATTTTCATGCATCGCCATTGCCACATTCAAAGAATACATTCACAACTTCTTGGAGGTCTATCAGAATGATTGGATGGTCTATGGTTTGGTTAAGCACCACATAGAAAGCCTACGCTTCATGTTGGATACTTGCTGATGACACCAGATTGCATTGAACCTTAAGAAGTGCACATTTCTGGTTCCCTTCGGGAACCTGTTGGTACATGTGGTCTGCAAACAGGGGTTAATGGTCAACCCTACGAAGATTGCCATTATTCTAAATTTGGAAGCACTGTGAAGTGTTAAACAGTTGCGCGCTACCTTGGGACATACAGGGTACTATAGGAATTTCATCAAAAGCTATGCCTAAATAACAGTGCCGATGGAAAAGCTATTGAAAAAGGATGTTATATTTTGCTGGAATGATGATTGAATGAAGGGTTTACATGTCCTAAAGGGGAAATTGGCCTCCACCCCAATCCTGGTCTTCCCAAAATGGGGTGTGGAGTTTCATGTACATGTTGATGCGTTGTGTACCGCACTGGGAGCAGTACTCACACAAGAGGGTGCGGAGGGCATGGATCACCCGATCGCGTTTTCAACTTGAAGATTGTTTAAAGCCGAGAAGAAATTTTCCACCAATGAGTGCAAGGGGTTGGAAATGGTGAATTCTCTCCAAAAATACCAACACTATTTGTTAGGAGGACATTTCAAGATGTATACTAACCATTCCGCGCTAAAATACTTGGTTTATAAGCCTGTGTTGGGGAGGGCGCATATGCAGGTGGTTGTTATTGTTCCAGGAATATGATTTCGAGGTCACAGTCAAACCTAGATGCCTGAAAGTAGAACTGGATCATTTATCACGCATTGAGATGGTCGAGGAACCCACTAATCTAGAGGAAGGATTACCTGATGCACTTTTTTCTTCGGTGTGTGTCACAAACGGGCACTTCAAAGATATAATCCAGTTTTTGACTATAGGGACTGCACCAAAGGAATATTCCATCCAACAGAAGAAGGAATTGGTTGTGAGTGCCATGGATTTTTTTCTCATTGCAGGGCACCTATACAAAATGGGAAATGATGAGATCTTATGAAGATACATAATTGAATTTGAAAGAAGTTAGATTCTTGCAGAAGCACATGGGGGTGTTTTAGGAGGACACTATGCAAGACAAGCAACTGCACAAAATATTATGTGCGCAAGGTTGTAGTGGCCAACCCTACACCAGGATTCGAAAGCGCACTGTAAGGCATGTGATATATGTCAAAAGACTAGAAAACCATCACGGAGGAATGAGATGCCATTAAATCCACAGATGACACTATATCCATTTGAGAAATGGGCAATCGATTTTGTAGGACTGATCAAACCTCAGGGAAAGATGGGCGCGAACTACATCATCACCACAACAGAGTATCTAACATGATGGGT
Source organism: Pinus taeda (assembly GCA_000404065.3). Classification (NCBI taxonomy): domain Eukaryota; kingdom Viridiplantae; phylum Streptophyta; class Pinopsida; order Pinales; family Pinaceae; genus Pinus; species Pinus taeda. The sequence goes on along the minus strand of APFE030577247.1, from coordinate 94,809 downwards.
AGAAGTGCAACCGGTCAAAGATTGCACATCTACTATGGCTACGAATTTTTTGTTCGAAAATGTATTAATCCGCTTTGGTTGTCCGAAAATCTTAATGAGTGATCGCGGAACACATTTCTTGAACGAAACCATCAGCACACTCAAGGATGAATTCTAGGTATATCATCAGAAGAGTACACCATATCACCCACAAGTGAATGGGATAGTAAATATGTTCAACAAAATAATGGAAACTGCATTGACCAAAGTATGCAATGCACAGTGAAGTGATTGGGACCTACGTATCCCTGCAGTACTATGGGCTTATAGAACAATGTGGAAGAAACTGATGAGAAAGACCCATTTCTGATTATTTTGTGGTGTGGAAGCTGTCATGCCAATGGAATATATCGTACCTAGTTTATAAATAGTAGCACTCACAGTGATGACAGACCCCAAAGCTCTGGAAGAAAGACTTACACAATTGGAAGAACTTGAGGAGGAATGATTCTTGGCAGGTTTTCATCAAAAAGTTTAGAAACAGTGTGAAAAATCTTGGCGTGATCACAATATTAGTTTGCGTACATTCAAATTAAATGACTTAGTACCGCTATACGATAGTAAGTTTGAAAAATTTTCGAGAAAATTCAAAATGAATTGGCTAGGACCATACGTGGTTAAGGACATCATAGATGGGGGCGCAGTCTAGTTCATCAAACTAAATGGAGAACCCTTCCCAGGAAAAGTGAATGGCAGTCGCTTGAAGCCTTACAAAGGGGGGCAGACTATCTGATTATCCAACAACAGTACAGTATTCACACTTCAAAGAGCTGAACAAGGGTGCAGGACTATAAATACATATCAGCATGGTTGTATGGGAACAATTTAGTTACAAAGGGTTCAAAAGTGAGAATGCAGCAGGTCCAGCAAGCAGCAGTTCAGTGCACTGTAGACATCGATACCATTCAAGACCAGCTAGAGGGACTCCGTGCAAAGATTGTCTCGCTGACAGAATGAATTGAGGATGAGTCACAATGTTTCTGTTGGGGGCCTATTGGGCATGGAATCCTCCCACATCGTGTTTTGCGGCTCAAAGCCCAAGTTTTGAGTACTATTGTTGTAAAGACTTCGCGAATTGTGGGCACGGAGCACAAATTGTATGTTAGAGTCATAGAGTTTTCTGCCCTAAGTTTTGAATGTGTGTTGGCCAACAGATGGTCCACCGACCATGGGATTGTATAAATGGAGTGAGGCTCTAAGTTGTAAAGTAGTTAGTAGCCAACGGATGGAGTCTAAAATATAGTGACCATAGAGTAAGAGCCTAAGTATCTTGGGTCATAGTAGTAGGAAGAGGCTCTATAGCTGAGTGAGCAGAGGTCTAGTAGAGTCCACAACCAAGTTCGTGGACCCCTACAACTAAGTGCATAGGGTAGAGTCAAGTCTATAACTAGAGAAAGAGATAATAAAGAGAACTTTGATTCCAAATCTTGTGTATATATTTTGAATTATTATATGGGGTATATCTTCTGCAATTATACTGTTTTATTTATCACACGCACTTGTATGAATGTTGAACATGGTTAAGTATAGCTAAACACATACAGATAAGCTAAGTTGATCAAATAATATCAAGTTAATAGTAAGGATTTGGGTAATAACATTGTTCGGACCTCATAGGGCTGCGTGAGGGCATCATCACAAGCTATGAGGTACTGATAGGTGAGAGTAGCAACATGTGCACAGAGTAAAACCACGGACCACTTGAAATCATCAGAGATCTCTAGGGTGCGGAAACCTGGTTCTAGCACCCTCCCATACTACTTCGGGTGAGACCTGAGTCCACGCTCCATGGACTATTGCCGAAAGGGCCAGTAGTAAAAGGATTTTTTTGGCTAAATCATCTCCAAACCTGGGTCATGCCCCTACAAGCCAACAAGTAGCTAGGATTTTCATCATTAAATTGAACAGGAAGGATGCTTATCATGATAGTTGCATTCCTAGGAATTTCAGAATACATCACATGGTGAAGTTTAAAGGAAAATTCCTAAGCAAGATCAACTTAAAATTAACAGCAATATACCTAATGGAGCATTGTCATTAATGAAAATATTTAGTGGTTCTAGGCTAGGGACGTGTTCCGGCTTCATAAAACAAAGCAGTTGTCACTAACTTCTCTACAATACATCCCAAGTGTGATACCTCATTCCATGTATGTGAGTATATCGTAGCTTGTCCATGTACCTTCAGGTATATAGGGCAATGTTACAGTACGTATGCTATGGGGTAAAATTCACGAGATGAAAACTACCCTCGAAATTCTTCCCGAGACTTCCGACAGACCGTAAGGTTATCTGCAAAAAGTACCTGTTACACACATGTTCATCTATCTGACATATATTGACAGGATATGGAGAAACGATCACCTTTGTTTCTTTCTAGATTCGCTTGGGGATCTCCGTGCAGTAAGAAGAACTCCTCCTAATCGGCTCCAAGACGATTCCTGCACAAAAGAATGAAGCAAACCAATCACAGCATATGCTTCTGAAAATTAATGTAAGAATCCGTAACAAACATGTATGAATGTGTAACTTATCTACTCAACACAACAAGCATCAGAATGAACAAATAAATGCACAATATCACCAACACTTCAAGTAGGGAACACAACCGTAGTTCTATATTCAGAAGAGTGATTACAACAACCCTATTGTATCAGCCTTCCTTATCCCTTCTTCCTCTATCTCTCTCCTTATTTCAGCTAGCTCCTTCAAGAATATGACAATATCACAACAACACCATGTACTATCCTTCTAAATGCTCTGACCCCATTGCAATGGCCCTGTCATTACTTATATAGCAATCGATTTAGAGCTACCCAACTCCACTTGTAGTTTATTTGGGTAAAAACCATGAACCTACCTCATTTACTAGCTTTTTCCCATTTTCCTCTATTTCCAGAATAAAATGTCTCCAAATATCTTGATGTTTGGAGTTTCCCTACTTTTCTGACAAAAAATTTAGAGAAATAATATCTAGATATCTAATGGCAAATTCATTGGCATAACCACTTGAGCATCACTAAAGTTCACTAACGCTCCCCCTGGTCTAACAACAGGAGTTAGCAGGTTGACTAACACTCCTTTATTCTTGTAAACAAGCTTTATAAAGTAGGTTATCAATGTACAGAGAGCATTAGTGTGAATTTTTGGCCTACAACTATGGTCATTCTTTCAATCATCTTGTCTTTCTCCTCTGAGTTGATTAGGAGGTCAATTTTTCCTATAACAGATGCCCCCTAAAGTATGAGATCAAAGGCAGAGACGATGTCCGAAATACTTTATGAAAATACTGTAGTTTCCCATCAAAATCTTTGTAGAGAGAGAGAGAAGTTTCGGGTGATAAGGAAAACCTGATACAACAAAAGTACATATATATGAATTGCTAAAATCATGTCTTGAGTTGGGCATTCCCATGCTCAGTAGCTATGTCAGAGTAACTTTCTCCTCAGAGATATAACAATGTTGGCTGCCAAGATGGCATAGGGTAGATCTAGTGTGATAATAGATTATCCTGAAATGGTTGTCTTCAAAGAACAATATCGCAGCTTGGGAAAGGAAACAAGGTTGAATGATGCAAGCCTCTACCCAAGGTCTTGATTCCTACTTCACCGAACAACATAGATCGGTGCATGTGATAAAATGAGTTGACGTCGAACATGCACAAAATCATCTGATTACCAGCCAATAATGGAGACTGTTAACAGATGCAAGGAAGGCCACCAATAATGGTGATGGTCTCCAAGATGCACAGTGCAAACTAGCGAGTGTGAAATATTTTTTGTAGTCGAACACTTGTAGAATCGCTTAACTAGGAGCCAATGATTAAAACTAGTGATCAAGCACAAGGTAACTTACCACTAATGTCTGCAAGCACCAAGGCACTGAATGTGTTTCTAGGTTATCTTCTTAGATAGAGTGTTGAAGTCGATAGGAAGGAACCTGTCAAAAGTAGGCAATGATGTGTCCTACATCAGTCAACATGAAACCGGACAAGGATGATTTTGTTTTCTGAAGAATCTTTTGAGCTTTTGGGTCTAAACAACGGAGGGCATGATGAAAGGAATGTAGGATCAGTTGATCGAGGAAATAAGTAGGGACCCTTGAACAATAGAAGGCACGACAACAGTTTTAACCAGACAACACTAGACTCATGAACACTACAGAGTGTTTAAGATATGGAGATGCAATGGAATCAAGGTATATAGGCTAAAAACTCATAGGTTGGTAGGGTTCATATTGAGAGGCTATCAAAATGATGGTTTATCTGAGGGAGCTCCATTTTCAAGGGAAATTTTGTTGCCAAACCACGCTTCAAGATATGGTTGTATTTCCACTTTCCCCATCTAATTTTTAATGAGTCTAGATGGGTAAACTCATCGATCTTTCCATGTTTATAGAGTCTGAAAAGGATTGCAAAAATAACAACTCTTTTCCCTATCTGATTAGTTTAATAAGTCCAGACATGCAAAATCATCAATTTTTCATCTTTTAAGAGTCGGAAAAGTATCATAAAAAGAACGACTCTATATCTTATATGTGTATTTAAAGAGTCCAGACTAGACAACTCCGTGATCTTTTCATCTTTAGAGAGTCTGAAAATATTGTAAAGAGAGACTCCATGGTGGTCCCTTTGTCATAGTTCTTAAATGGGTGCGACAAAAGGTTAATAATATACCTGTATTGGTTACTTTTCTGTATTTAATCTACTGGACCTGGATAAACAGAAACCTTTTTCCAATAGATGTCGACCTCATTTTGTTACGAGTACGAGGCGGTGAACTAAAATCGTGCTTTTTCATGACACTTTAACGAGCTTAGTAACAAAAACTTGGGATTTTTCATTTTTTAACGAGCTTGAAAAAAATACTTGAAAGAATTCTCAGGTCATCTTTAGCATGTCTAACGAGCAGCAAGACACGGCTTAGGATTTTTTTAGTTTAAAGAGTGAGGAAAAAGTGCCTAAAAAGGATGCTCCATTGGTTTTTTTCAGTTTATGAGTTGGAACAAAATCAAAAAAGTTGTGCTCAAAGCATTATTTGCATATTTTTAACGAGTGCAAATGATGAAAAACTTGGGGAATTTTATATTGTTTAAAGAGCGATAAAATATCCCTAAAAGTGCTTTACGGGTTGTGGTATATATGTTTACGAGCTCTAGTACAAAAACTCGGAGGTGTTTATATTTTATAAAGAGCGATAAAATGTCTTCAAAAGTGATCTATTTATCGTTGCATAGATTTAAAGAGCGCAAGGACAAAAGCTCAGGCATGTTTATATTTTTTAAAGAGTAATAAAATATCCCTAATAGTGCTCTAGCTATCTTTGTAGTAGTTTAACGAGCCCAAAGAAGGAGACTCGAGGTTTTTTTTATTAACGAGCAAGAAAAATACCATAAAAATAACACTTGATCCACTTTGATATTATGATTGACAATAGAAGGGTCTATGCCATGCAATTCCTCATAAGACCAATGGATAATATCACTGAAGTCCCTAAACGGGTAGGTGAAGCTCACAATTTCCTCAGGATTGTGATTGGCTCCACTCTGTATGTTTTCCACGATGCCTGTCATGACAGAAATATTGGGGAGCAATGTTTGTGAAATATTTCCCCTGTTTCCTTCCGAGTCCAAAAGTTGGATAGTCGTATACGGTGAGGAAACGATTTCATGTGCGTCAGGTGATAGGATTTGAAGAGGAAGCATGTCTGAATCATATGTCAAAACATGATGGTGCGAATCCTCCCAAGGTCGCTCTTCTAACCTCATGATCTCTCTAATAGATTCGTCCATCGTTGGGACTTGATTGAGTGGATTGAAAGAAAGAGTAGTTATGGGATGGGCAGTGGTACCGTTGGCCGAAACCAAAGTGACCGGAGATCCGGATGCAATTTGAATGGCTTTGCAAGCCGATTTAGTTAGTGACAGCAGCATTTTCTCTCCATATGTGTCAATGTCTAAAGGAGCCGGTAGGATCCATGGATTGGTCTTTTCATGAGGAATAGATGAAAGCATGTTGATCAATTGTGAAACCTACGGCCGCTGAAGAGGAAAACAACCCATCAGGGAGGAAGCCTTCAATAGACCAGTACCTAAACTGACAACTGTTAGTTCCACCTCCTACTAGGGGTATGGAGCCATCTGGTAATGGTGAACAATAAAGGGTGCAGAAAGACAACTGATCTACTATAATAACCTTTCCATCCAATGGAAATTAGATGATATGAAAGACAGTAGATACGAAGGCTGCCATGGCATTTGTCGAACTGCGACCCAACAACAGATTATAGTCGAGTTTCTTATCCATGACTTCTATGTCCACCATTACTATTTTCCATGATGTGAGTGCCTGGATCCTCCCCTTGTTTTCCATCGAACTTATGAATATCTGTTGGTATTTTATGCAGGATCAATGGCCATTATAGGTTATGGTAGATGGGCTGGTTAGTCAACTTGTATAAGTTGGGGATATCCAATGTTGCCAAAAAAGGCAAATTGTTAGGTGCCCCGGACTCGGACCATTGTGATGACGGATGACCTAAGGAGATCTACGATTCTCCCATTGTTTGGTTCCCCATGGTGTACATGGGCTGCGTGGTGTAGCAGTTGCTTTGTGGTACGGTGTTGTAAAGTGGATTACCATGAGGATTTTGATACTGGGGTATGAAGTTGCCCCCATTATAAGCGGTGCCCCCTTGACTCATCTGAGTTTGTGAGTATGGTGCCCCCATGGATTGGGTAGGGATCCCATGTGGATTCCCAACCGACACTGAACTAACCATATGGCTTTGATTGACAGAGGGAAAACTCATGTCAATCAGTGACTGTCCATGCATGCCTAAGAAGGGCGAGGGGACTGTGAGATTTCTCGTCGGCATGTGCATATTGGGAACCGCCCCAGATATCTGAATCTAGGGGTTAGAACCATACATTGGTAGCCAACCTTAGTGTTGGTAAACTAGAACCACGCCCATAGTGCCACATTGAGTGTTATATGGAGCACTATATGTGGCACTAGTCGAAGGTATGTTTTGGAACACCATACGAGTGGAACCTAGCATCTGCTGGGTTTCGCTGATACAGGGTGTTATGTGAGTTGCAATATCTGGGACAAACGGGATTGCAGGGTTCCACATTGTCAGTGTTGTGATGACTGTCGACTGAGGAAGTGGTAGAGGACTCATAGTGTCTATAATTCCACAACCCTTGAGGTGTCGACTGAATAGATGGGAGAGTTCCTCCCAATGAAGAGTGAAGTACTAGTACAAAAGGAGCAATAATAGGATCTGATTGATTTGTAATTGGAGTGTTAAAATGAGGAAGAAATCCTTCCGTGAAGAAATCCTCCAGAAAACAAGAATCGTCGGTCGTCCAGAAAGATCTCGTGTGCGATTTAGGAGACTGATTCCTCGAAGATGAGGAATCTGAGTCAGTAGCTCTCCGCAGATCCTCCACAATGAGTGGAGGAAGTCCTAACAACCGTTTGGATTGATGGTGAGGGCCAGATGTAGCCACAATCATTGGTAAATTTTATCAGATAAATTTTAAGGTGATATTATTTAATTCTCAAAAACAATAGCACTCAGGTACCTAAAAAGAAAAAATAGACTAAAATGACAATTAGCAAACTAAGTGAAATTACCTCGTCTGATAAACACCGATCACTAGAGATGAAACCCAGTCTCTTAATGATTAATAGCGAAGGATGGCCAAATGTATGGTTATGGTTACTTTTGAGCTTCACCCGAACCTGAGATTGAGGGGCCAAGTACTCTCGTGAAGACGAGCACCCTCCCAAAAAATGAGGACAAAGTAGATCCGTCCATTTGAGGTACTAGGACAGCCTGTCCTAATCACCTTAGGTAAGTACCTAGAAGTATTGGCCACTAGAGATACCTCAAGTCACAGACATTACTAGGGGGGCATAGTCATAGAAAGCACGTTGTGTGGGAACGATACCTGAGTCACCGACTCAGTTCTGAAATCCCCGAAGGGACCCTCATTACACAGAATGTCCAAAGGAGTTGTAAAAGAAGGTGGGATACCTTCAATTACAATCTGATTTTGTCTCGTATGTAGCTCTGTTGTGAGTGGAGTGGTCTCGGTAATATGAGTGCAGAAGGATTTTTCACTCTTTAATGACACTAATTTTATTTTCAACCTTGGGTAGTTGACTCACTCTCTTATCCCGAGGTCCTAATCTATCTAATGTTGGTTTTCTCTAAAAAGAGTATCTGGTTGATTTTAGTGTACTTTCTTATTTGTCTTTGAAGGGGGTGTTGATATATGAATATGATGAGACTCTCAACTCAATAAACCATGCAAAACAATGCTTTAAAAAGAAATTCAATTTCTTATGCAAACAAGTCTTATTCTACACATGTATTATTTCACATATTCATGTATTCATCAGTGCATCTAAAGTCATTCAACACTTTGCATAACCGAAAGTTCCTTTTCTCAATATTCCCTAACAATTATTGAACCAAAACAAAGTAGCCTACAACTAATTTGACAAAAGGAGATGTACAGTTTATTAGCTTTTCTTTCAACAAAAATTTCTTTCATGAGAGAAAAACTAAAGAATTTTCTTAAAAAATAAATTTTAAGACACCAAATTTGTTAGCATGATACTTTTGCAGATCTTAATTTAGCCCTTGGGACAAGTTTCCCCCCCTTTTGGTCCACAAAATCTCTTGAAAAACCTGGAAATGGGAGACTAAGGCTCTGTATGTGTGTAAACAGTGCTTTAGTTTGGCCACTAACACACTCTACGCACAGTCAAAGAGCTTTGTAAAGCTCTGTGTAGACCAGCAACCTGCGTTAGTGAGGGAAAGAGCTCAAAAAGTGGGCTTTTGGGATCAGTTTCTGAAGAGAAAGCAACTTTGTAGGATGCAACAAGTTAGATGGTGGATCAGAGAAGGATATAAAGAAGCGGGAAGCTCATAGAAGAGAGAAGTGATCTGAGAGGAGTCTGGATAAACGAGAACTAAATGTATAGTCCTGAGTTGAGTCGCCAGTTCTGCTATGGGGTAAAATGCACAGGATGAAAACTACCCTCGAAAGTCTTTCCGGGACTTCCGACAGACCATAGGGTTATCTGTAAAAGGTACCTATTACACACATGTTCATCTATCTGACATATATTGATAGGATATGGAGAAGGATCACCTTTGGTTTTTTCTAGATTTGCTTGGGGATCTCCATGCAATAAGAAGAACTCCTCCTAACCGGCTCCAAGACGATTCTTGTACAAAAGAACGAAGCAAACCAATCGCAGAATATACTTCTGACAATTAATGTAAGAATCTGTAACAAACATGTATGAATGTGTAACTTATCTACTCAACACAACAAGCATCATAATGAACAAATAAATGCACAATATCACTAACACTTCGAGTAGGGAACACAACCGCAGTCCTATATTCAAAAGAGTGATTACAACAACCCTGTTGTATCAAGCTTCCTTATTTCTTCTTCCTCTCTCTCTCTCTCTCCTTCTTTCAGCTAGCTCCTTCAATAATATGACAATATCACAACAACACCATGTACTATCCTTATAAATGCTCTGACCCCTTTGCAATGGCCCTCTCGTTGCTTATATAACAATCGATTTACAGCTACCCAACTCCACCTGTAGTTTATTTGCGTAAAAACCATTAACCTGCCTCATTTACTAGCGTTTTCCCATTTGCCTCTGTTTCCATAATAGAATTTCTCCAAATATCTTGATTTTTGGAGTTTCCCTGCTTTTCTTGCACATATTTAGGGAAATAATATCTATATATTTAATGGCAGATTCGTTGGCATAACCACTTGAGCATCACTAACATTCACTAACACTCCCCCTAGTCTAACAACAAGAGTTATAAGGTTGACTAATGCTCCTTTATGCTTGTAAACAAGCTTTATAAAGCAAGTTATCAGTGTACAAAGAGTGTTAGTGTGGATTCTGGGCCTACAACTATGGTCATTCTTTCAGTCATCTTGTCTTTCTCCTCTGAGTTGATTAGGAGGTCAATTTGTCCTATAACAACATAAAGTATATGGGAATGCTCTCACTGTGTGGTTTTGCATTAGACAGTGCTTATACAGACTGGGCCTCCATGTACCTTTGGGTATATATGGGAGGACAACACTAGGTTGCTATCCATCCTTAAGTAGCCGAGTTGATCGCCTTGTACACTGTGATACATTGAACAAAACATTCGGGGAGACTGCCTGCTCGTACTTCTTAGTTTTCCAGAAGGTATTTTGTAGTTCACAGTTTCTTGGTAAACCTTTTTCCTAGCTTACCCCTTTTTGTTTATTTCTTTTTTGATAATAAAATTAATCAGAAATCATGGAGGAACATCAAACCTTACCCTGTCGTTCGCAAAGAACATCGAGTAAACTATCTTCTCCACCCAAAGCTACACCTATTCGGTCAAAGAAGTCTCACTTAAGTAAGTCAAGTACATCAAGAACTCCTAGTTCTTCATCTGAATTACTTGAAACATCTATTTTAGTAAGTAATGAGACTCTAGTTACTCCAACCATTTCTACTACATCAGTTTCTGAAGAAGAAGTTTCACAATTACATGAGGACATTAGCACTAATCCTAGTGAAATAGTAACCGAAGTTGTTCAACAACAAGTACATCCTCAACTTGAAGTTGCTCAACAAGAAATTACTTTTGAACTTGAATCAGTTCAACCAAAAGTTAATCCAGAACCTATCACAGTTCAAATAGAAGGTACATCTGAACCTAAAGTTGTTCAAGAACCTCTTTCTAAAATTGTTGTTCTTTTACCCGAACATCTAGACTTCGAATTTCAACATTCAGAAGTTGTTACTTTACCAGAAGACGAGAAACCAGTTACCCCTTAGAAATTAGTAACTATTGAAACTTGCACTTTATCAACACCAGAAATATTTTATGGACCAGATGGTGAAATTATTCTACCTGCTTTAATTGTTGTCGAGGAAGAATTGGAAGAAGATTCTACACCTGGAACCCCATTCCACTTTGGCACTAGGTTTTATCTTTACCCTCATACTCCTCATTTAACTGCTTCATTTGATCCTACTTATTTTCAAGTACCCTTCGATTCTTTAGGACAACTTTTGGGTTAGCTAACTATGGTTGAACAACCGTCAACATCCCAAACTGTATCATCTGATGCAATTTTGGAAGAATCTTATGTTGCGACCTCTTCGATGTTTTCTACCACACCTCAGTCACACCTATATGGTGAATCGTCCATCCCGGTTGGTTACCAATATATATCTGGAACCCACTCAGGGGTTGCTTCTACACCATGGTCATCACATGTCAACTAAAATTCTACCAAGTTCTTGTTTAAAGGGAACTCAATAGTTTGATCCTGCATATCAATATCAAGCTTGGAAATGTAGTCAACAAATACCTATGTATCCATTAAATACTGGATTTCCACCATATGGAGAGCAATACGCTTATCGCCTTATCCTCCCTATAAACGATGTCATATGGTAGTATCCCGTAGTATTTAGGCCATCCTAGAATTTGAGTTTGTCAATGGCAACAAACACTTTTAGTTAAACCAAGGCATGTGTATACAACACAACCAATGCAAACTATGGCAGTTATTCCTACTACACTTGTCGTTACCATTGTACCATAGTCACAAGTTTAAATTGTTGTATCTCAACTGGCACAAATTGGTCCTTCTACCTCGCAACCACAATTTTCAGGTCAAGAAGATCAAGTTTCTTAGGTTTTTGTACAACAACCACTTGTGTCTGGGGTTCAAAAACCTCAAGTTAGTATACCCTTATATGAATTGACTGAAGCTTACACTCGTATAGTTTATTCACAACCTGGCCAACCTTCCATTGTTGGGCAACAACAACCGTTAAATAAACAATAGTTGTACCAACAACGACAACAGTTGATTCAACAACCGTGGCAGCCCCAATTTCAACAACCTCAATTCCAGCAATTCCAACCCCAATTTGGACTTGCCCAACATGCTCAACCTAGGTTTGGATAGTATCAAGCTTACCAAGGTCCTAGTCAACAAGACTTTGCAGGTTATGGACAATTGCAAATTCAACCTAGTTATCAACAACCACCTTATGCCAGATTTTTTCAATAATAACCTTATCAAGGTTACCAAATGCAAATGCCCTATGTTGGTATGCAAAGACCTATTGCTCAGGCAATTCCATCATATCCTAGGTATGCTTAACCTGACATGAATTGGAAATTTACATTTGTAGAAACTTTAGAATTACCATACTTAAATTAGCTCACTAATGATCCAATCTTATATGCACTTTGGTGTCTGGTGATTCCGCATAAGTTACCTTCTAACATTCCAAAATTCATGGAAATCCCGAAGAAGACCCATCAAATCATGTCATGACCTTTCATTTGTGGTGTTCATCAAAATCCTTAAATAATGATTCTGTTAGACTCTGTCTTTTCCAAAGAACACTAACTGGTCCGGCTGCTAAGTGGTACATTGAGTTACCACGAGCTTCTTTCAACAACTTTACGATTTTAGCCACCACATTTCTGACCCATTTCCAGTGACCTATCAGATATGGGACTAGAACGGAACTCCTAACCAACTTTAAATAGACTACTACTACCCATATATTAGATCATATTCATGAGTGGTGGCGTCGTCATTAAATGGTTAAGACATATGTTCTTGATCAGCTTTTGGCTAAGTGTTTCATAAAATCCTTGTTGCCATCAATCACCGAGGATGTGTCAAAAGGTGGATTTGTAACAGAAGAGCAAGTAATTTCTCGTGCCCAATACTTGCATTTGATTTACACACAATCTGGCATGCTCTACAACAATATTCCTACTGCACCCAGACCAACTTTCACTATTCCTCCTCCTCCACAATCGAGTAAGGACTCTCATGTCGGCGATGGTGTGATCAGTTCTTTGAGCATGAAAATTGTAGGAAGACCATCTAGTGAAACTCTTGCCATTACCAAACAAAGTACCAATGCATCAAAAAACACTCTTTCTTTGGAGTTAATGCCATGTCATCTGACAAAGGAAAAAATCAAAAGCAACCAAGAGGCGAGAAAAAGGGGAAAAACAAGAATAAATAAGATAATTACCCTCAAGAGAAATCATTTGATTCCTCTACTCCTGCAAGGAAACCTCGTTATCCATGTCTAATCTATAATGATGAGCATTTTACAAGATATTTTCCACACCACTCAGAAATCTCTAAACTTCTAAAGACTTCTAACATATCTGCAGTGTTGACTGATTTGTTTCCAAACCCGGAGATACATTCTGTTGTGACAAAACATGCTTCCACATCCCAAGCACTCATGTTATCCATCACAAAGCCACAAAACGAAGTTTTGGTGTCAACGAGAAATAAAGTTTATAGAAATCCATCGTCATTATCAGATAACCAGGTTATTGATCAACCTAATCCTTGGACTTTGACTTCATCTAAAAACATTCCACCACCTATTGCGCTAGAATTGAAAATAAAACCACCAAAGGGAGTTGTGCATAAATCGACATTTAACCCTCGAGCTCGAGCAGCTAAGAACTATAACATAGTGGAAGATCTTGCTCAATCACATTCTTCTATATCGACACTCGAGGTGTTACAAAACTATCCCTCTCAGAAGCAGGCTTTACTATCAGCAATTGCCAAAAATAGACCCTATGGATTCCAATCTTGTGCTTTTTAACCATGCAGGATATACACCACAGTTACCAGCACAGTTAGCTTTCCTAATTCCAAGTAAAAGCTGTTAATAAGAATGTTCACCGAACTATTATCGATGAGAGGGCATCTACTTGCATTACATCAATGAGTTGTTAGAAAACACTTGGTTCACCGCCATTGTCATGATCATCAACCACGTTAAAAGCTTTTGATGGATGAACATATACTTCGTGTGGGATTTTGAGTAACCTGCAAATCTAACTAGGGGGAAAAGTAGTTAATGTTGAAATTGAGGTAGTTGACAGACCCCTCAATTGTAACATTTTACTGGGAAGGCCATGGGTATATGCTATGGATGCTTTGGTTTCTACATACTTTCATACTATTGAATTCCCTCATAAGGGTGGAATCACAGTTATCGATCAACTTGCCTTTTTTGCCAATAGTTCATAGGCTATAGGAAGCATTTCGTTGGTACGATGTCACTTCAAAGTGTTGGAGTAGGTCTCTTTAAAGATCCTTCCCTAATGGGTACTTTTACATTACCGTCACCATCTGATTTGGCGAAAGTGGCAAGAGTAGAGACTTGCAACATGATTTCCTCCACCTCATCTGATTTAAGAAGGATTACCAACAATTCTGAAGTTGATAGTAATACTGAGGTTATGCCGCTAAGCCCCAATGAGCTAGCATAGAAATCAATTTTTCTGGCTTGTGCGGAAAACCCAAATCCACTTTCACTAATTGTATGGTAGATCGTTCGTTAGAATATGGTACTTCTTCAGATCCTTTCTTATGCATACTTTCTATGGATGAAATAATCATCCAATCAATGATGATGGGAGAAGAACCTTGGGAAGATTATCATCATCATTCCCATCTTCTAGATGACATCAAATATTATTCAAATGAACTAAACCACCCTTTAGTTGTTGATTTCCTATTCGAATTCAGTTTTCATAGACACGGTGGAACTTGAGTGAAACCTGTCAAATATTGAAGAAACAATTTCTATTAATATTTCAACCAAGCCTGATGTTGTAGAGAACATTCATGTCGGAAAACCTTGTTCTACATCAAAACTCGATAGTTACCATACTCTCTTTCCTGAATTTAGAGATATATTTTCATGGTCTTACTAGGAGATGCTAGGCATTAACTCTAGTATTGTTGAACACGAAATCAAAATGTACCCTAATGTCAAGCTAGTACTACAACATCTTCAACCTATTCATCCAAAGAAAGCCACTACAGTTAAAGCAGAAGTTGAAAAAATTTTGCGTGTTGGTTTCATTTACCTTGTACCTCTTACTGACTGGGTTTCCAACATTGTTCCTATCATGAAGAAATAAGGGACAATTCGAGTGTGCGTCAATTATAGGGATGTAAATAAAGCATGTCCAAAGGACAATTATCCTACTCCTTTTATCGACCAGATCATTGACAAATGTGCGAGATGTGAAATATTCTCATTTATGGATGGTTTTTCTGGCTACAATCAAATCAATATCCACCCATAGGACTAATCTAAAACAACTTTTATTTGTCCATGGGGCACATTTGGCGATAGGAAACTCCCATTTGGTTTGAAGAATGCAGGGGCCACATTTCAGAGGGTAATGAACTATGCCTTCCATGACATCGAGTACATTGTTCAACCTTACCTTGATGATTTACCTACTCATTCACGAAAGCAGAATGATCACCCGCAACATTTGAGAGCAATATTTTTACGGTTCTGACACTACAAGATACGACTCAATCCACACAAATGTGTGTTTTTTGTTAGTTCTGGGAAATTGCTTGGATTTGTAGTGTCTAAAGAGGGGATTTGACTCAATCTAGTAAAGGTCGAAGCAATTATTGATCTGCCTCCACCTTCAAATCTTTTACAGTTACAAAAACTCCAAGGTAAGGCTAACTTTCTGAGGAGGTTCATTCCCAATTACGCTAAGATGGATAAAGGTTTTACATGTTTTTTGAAAAAGGGGATACCCTTCCATTGGGATCAGGTTGCATAAGATTCCTTTGATGCTCTTAAAAATACCTTGATTATAACTTCATTAATATACTCTCCAAATTATCAAAATGACTATTACCTATATCTCATTGCTGCAGATACAACCATTGGCATGGTTTTAGTCCAAGAGGAAAATGGGATTGAACATCCGATTTATTATTTGAGTTGTAATCTCAATGATACATAAAGTAATTACTCTTATGTCGAGAAACTAGCTTTGGTAGCTGTGCATGTTGTTCAAAGGTTTCTCCATTACATCATACTCTGGAAAACAACTGTCATTTCGGATTGCAACCCTCTGACATAAATTTTGTCACGTCAATTGCTAGGGGGAAAATACTCAAAATGGATAGTCATTTTGCAGGAGTTTGATCTAGAATTCATCAAGTCCAAATCAAAGAAATCTCTTGTTTTCGCAGAGTTACTTTATGACCTCCCTTGACCTCCATTGATTCAACATCTGAACCATCGATTTTGGATGAGTCTCTCTTTTTGATATTTTCATCTGACATGTGGTATGGAGATATACTGATCTATCTCCAGACAGAAACTTTATGGCCTAACACCTCTCACTTGCAATAGCGACGTATTTGATACCAAGCCAAATATTATATGATCATTGGTGACACTCTTTAATGTCGTGGTTTCCATATGATTTTACGGAGGTGCCTCACACATGAGGAAGTAGAGAAAGCACTGAATGATTTCCATTCAGGTGCTTGTGGTGGACACTTATCTAATCTATCGGATCCCATGCATGAACAAGGAACTACAGTAGTTTTATTTGTTGCCTCATTCCATACAACTTGAAGTATTTGAGTAACCCACAGTTTTTTAGGGCCTCAACTATACTCAGATTATTTAGGGAAAGTATGTTTTGTTGTTCATGCTCTCTTTCTTGCCATGTAAGCTCTTTTTAGACTGTCTAAACATGAAAATATCGTCGAGTGCTTGTCCTTTCCAACTCATTAATGGATTGGAAATGACATCTCCCTTATATTATTTTATGCTTTTTCGGGCTTTAGAGACTAATTTACGAAAAGGAACTTGTGGAGTTTTCTTTTTGTACCTTTTCAAACTCTCTGAACATGAAAAGGACTGAGTTATCTTTGTTGTTAAACTCATTAAAACATCAAATAGCGACAAACTTGTCCATCTCGACAAGACTGAGTTTCCGCTTCACTAGACTCGTTAAACCATCAAATAGCAATGGATTCACCCGAAAGGGTGGAATTATAAAACAAGAATATGTTATCCTCCTCAAGCTTGATAAAAATAAAGAGGTACAAGTTAGCAATGACTGGGGAAAATGGGAAAAAGTGGAAAACCACTTTATGGTAGCAGGTTGCTCATGAACATTACACTTTCACTCCATCATTGTGACTATTTAGGTTAGGTTATCAGCTTGATGGTTATCATACCATTGGTTTATCATACCATCCATCACTTTATTTTGGTTCAATGCTACCAATTCATTTTGTGTCACCAACATGTTCAAGAGAAGTCATTTAGTCAAAATTCATTCTTTGCAATACCATAAACCTTTATTTTCATGACTGACATTCTTGAACCTTCTGTCATCAGTCAAATTCCATCTCTAAAAATCACTACACTCATTTCGTGTTGTTGGTGTGGGATACATCAAGTCCATCCTGCAACGAGTCGCTTCTTTTTGACATCAGTACATTATCCAAGAAGTTGACTTAGAAACACCCTTCTAGTACCTTTTGAGGCTTGCATGCATCAATGATAAGTTTCTCGCTTCCGATGATAGGTTAACATCAATGGCCTTCGACCAAAAGACTTTGTATGGTGTTTGACATCAAATCATCCATTCACACCATGCAAGATGTATTGCAGTACCTTGATGATCATTATCATTATCGATGATTTCTCTCGCATCTGTTAACAACTTACATCATCAGCTAGTAATCAGATGGTGTCTTCCCATGTTCAAATTAACATCACATATTCACATGGTTAGACTCATACTTGAGCGAATGATTGAACAAGATAGAAGACCCTAGATCTAGTTTCATCCATCCAGGTTGCGATTTCAGGAGTATTAAATCATATGTACAATGGCTTTACATTGATGGTCATTCCAATCATGGGTCTATATCTATAGATGACTGTTTATGTACATGTAATGAAATTTTATAAGCTAAGTATGGGTATGCCTTCCCTCAGTGATTCATGTAAAAATCAAATATCATGATATATGTATTGTAATTGATGCAGGTCACCTTCCACTTCGATACCTCCTCATCACATCATAAAGCATTTCATTCCACATTGGAATTTTTCCGACTTCATGCTTTAGGAGGCAACTATTACAGATCCATTTGGGCACATCAATCCCATCAACCACATTAGTGTTTTAGGGCTCATCAAACCCTAACGTCAATTCCTACATTCCCTAAACAAGTCACCCCTTTGAATGCCTCCTTTCTAGACAGTTTCATGACTTGAAGACATCCAGAAATAGCCTCTAGAGGGATCAGCGTAGGTAGGCCCATGTAAGGGTGCATTGTAGAGCAGTTAAGTCCATGCCAAGGTGCTCTACAAAGAACTTAGGCTTCCTTTCACCCACGTTTGGCAAGTTTGAGTGAAATTCACATAGGGTTTATGGAATAGTCTTATCTTTTGGAGTCATCTAGAAGGTTCCCTCACTTATCAACTCCTATGAGCTCGAAAATGGACGAGGAATGAGTTAAGATGCATCCTATCCTCTCACCCCTTCTTCCATGCAACTAATTCTAAGTATGGAAGGCCATTCAATGCCACCATTTATGCCAAAACCTCCTTCATCACCCTATAAATTGACCACTCATCTAAGTGATCAGGGGTTGGATTATGTTGAATTGTAAGGAGGTAATGCTGCTACGAGATTTGGCTTTGAAGCAAATATTATAATGCTACAAGTTTTTCATGCTTTTGATATGATGTGGATGGGATCCAGGCTGGAGGAATGGCTTTGAATCAAACACAAATGGTAGTAATTCCTTCTTCTATTCAATAAATTGTTTGAACCTTTATCCCATATGTTTGTATTGTTTTATAATTCTTATATGTGTGAAATGTATATGATTCCATTCACCTATATTCAATAGATATTTTGCTTTGATTGATTCTTTGTTTTCTGTTGTGTTTACAGGTACTTCTCAAGCATATTAAGTACGGGAAGGAGCAATAGGATCGATACAAAGGAGATGAGAAGAAAGTGGAACTACAAGTAGTTCTTATTATCTTCTCATGTTATCTATTGCTTATAGGGAAATACTAAAATACTTTAAATTGTTTTTCTAGATATGGCTACCTATCTAGGAAATTAGTATTTATTCGTAGATACCAAATTCTCCAAAACAAGTCTACAAAGCACCAAAAAAGGAGACTAGGTTTGATCTGGAGTGCGTGAAAGAAATATTTATGGAAGCGAAGAAAAGTTTTGTTGAGGCCTCTACCTCAGGGAGTCAAGAGAAGCCGATTGAAGTAATGGACCCGTCGATGATTACCACATTTTTGGAGACCTATATGAAACTAATACGCATAGCAAGGCTATGAAGGGACTGCAAAAGCTGATAAATAGGTGCGCTAGGAAGGAAAATGCTACTGACATACTGCGTGTAGTTAGAAATATTGGTAAGCATAAGGCAAGAACTGGACATGAGATGAGACTCACCGCGTAGATAGGAGAATATGAAATGGACCAAGTTATCTTGGACCTAGGATCTGACGTGGATGTTTTGCCAAAAAAGACATGGGAAAGAATAGGGAGACCTACACTACAGTGGTCCCTGATTTAGTTAAGGATGGCGAGCTAGTAGAAAATCATCCCAATGGGGAGGTTGTAGAGGGTAATAGTTGATATCGAAGGTGCAAGCACACTAGCTGATTTTGAAGTGATAGAGATTCTGTATGACAACAATCCCTACCCTCCGCTCCTTGGGATCAATTGGGCCACTGACATGAATGGGGTAATCAATCTGAAGATGCAAAAGATGATATTTGAGAAGAAACCACTCCACGTAGTGGTGCCACTAAACCCTGCAGAGGGATCGCGCTATACTGAACCGGTCCATGATTATGAAAGCGATGAAGATTTGGGCCAGCTTTACAAGATATCAATGCGAGATTAGGATTAGGTGAATCCGACAGTAGATGGACATATTGCATGGGGCCGTGAAAGTTCCTTCACATCAGATTCAAATGAAGACCTGGAGAACGAGCAGAATCGATTACATGAAGTATCTACGTTGCATTGTAATATGATGACCAAGATGTTGCACTGTGTATCATCAAAGGTACGAAATATGCTTTACTATCATGGATTAACTGATGTTGATCACTTTTTGGATGCATTTAAGAGAGAAGTGCTAGAGAAACTTCACTTCCAGGCCCTGGACTAGGCGCTGTGCACTGAAAACTGTGAGATGGTAGGGCACTCACAAGGATAGTTTTGATGATTAGAACGTATACAGAACAATGATGAGAGTGTGGTTTGGTCACCCACAAGTATGGATAACAGAAAAATATGATGGGAGAAATGATCCACGTGACCATTTGGCCAAATGGACTGAATTATACAGAGCAAAGTCTTAGCCAGAGTGGGTCCATTTGTTTTGTCATACATTGGATGTTATAACAATGAATTGGTACTTGGAGATAGAACTTTGCCATGGCAATTAAGAATGGGATATTTTGTGCCGAGGATTTTTGATGATGTTTAGTTTTGAGGATGGATTTGAATCTATCGATGAAGCCTTGCAGGAGGTTAAAATAGAAATCTTCACGATACTGCAAGATCCTCTAGATTTGATTCAAACTTATTGGACTACCTAGCTGAGCCACACACTGGAGTGATACAATGTAACAGTGGAAGAAGAAGACAAAAAATTGATCAATATTAATATCCCAGAGACTGTAGGTCAGCGCGAAGTTGAAGGACCGCAACTAGAGAACCCTGACATAACTGAGCCACTCAAAACTAGACAAGTGAACATTGGCACGGAGGCAGAGCCAAAGTTTGTAAAGATTGGGTATTATTGGGACGACGCGACAGTAGATAAGCTCGTCGAACTACTCCACGAATATCATGATCATTTCCCCATGATTTTTTCAAATATGAAAGGGATAATAGGAGACTTGGGTGTCATGAAGATCACCCTAAAATTGGACACGAAACCTATGAAGCAAATACCCTACTGCCTTAATCCAAAGTATAAAGAAAGGGTTCACTTAGAGTTAGATAAGATGCTTGTAGCAGGTATCATTAAACTGGTGGAAGAATCTAATTGGGTGAGCCCAATAGTATTTCAGGAAAATAAGTAGAAGGAAGAAATAAGGATATGCGTAGATATCAAGAAATTGAATGATGCCTATGTACAAGATCCCTTCCCAACTCCGTTCACCGATGAGGTCCTGAATAATGTTGGTAGCTAAGAAGCATATTCATTCACTGATGGGTTCTTTGCGTACCATCAAATCAAGATCACACTGGAGGATAGAAGTAAGACTACCTTCATGACTAAATGGGGATGCTTCCAGTATACGGTGATGCCTTTTGTCCTGAAGAACACATCGTTGATATTTTCACACGTAGTCATCATGGCGTTCAAGGATTTCATTCACAAATTTCTGGAGGTATACTTCGATGATCGGACAGTGTTTGGCTTGGTAAAGCGCCATGTTGCAAGTCTGTGCTTGATGTTAGATACATGCCAAAGGTACCAGATCGCGCTAAATTTGAAGAAATGTTTTTTCTATGTCCCTTTTGGGATCTTGCTGGGTCATGTGGTATTTAGACAAGGCTTGATGGTAGACCCTGTGAAGATCATGGTCATAATCATTTTTGAGGCTCCAAGGAGTGTGAAACAGTTGCACGCAACATTGGGGCATATGGGATACTATACGAAATTCATCAAGATCTATGCCTAGATCACCACGCCGATGGAAAAACTATTAAAGAAGGATGTTATGTTCTATTCGAATGAAGAATTCTAGAAGAGCTTGGATGTGCTAAAGGAAAAAATGGTCACCGCGCAGATCCTAGTCTTCCCGAATTGGAATAAGGAATTTCATGTACATGTGGATGCATCATGTATTATGTTGGGAATAGTACTGACACATGTGAGTGAAGGGAACTTGGATCATCCTATAGCATTGGCAAGTAGAAAGTTGTCCAAAGCTAAGAAAAATTATTCCACGACAGAGAGAGAAGGATTAGCTATGGTTTATGCGCTCCAGAAGTCTAGGCATTATATGTTGGGTGGACATTTTAAGATGTATACATACAATTTTTCATTGAAATACCTGGTTAACAAGCCTATGTTGGGGAGGGAGATATGCAGGTGGTTGTTGTTGTTCCAGGAATATGATTTTGAAGTCATTTTGAAACCAGGACAACTGAATGCAGGACCTGATCATCTGTCGTGCATTGAAATTAGTGAAGAGCCTACTAATTTGGAGGAAGGACTCCCTGACGCACAACTCTTTGTAGTGGGCATCGCAAACAACTACTTTGAAGATATTATACACATCCTAAATATAGGTATGGCTCCAGAAGGATATACAAGCCAACATGAGAAGGAACTAGTGGTGCACGCGGCAAACTTTTTTGTCATTGCAGGGCACTTGTACAAAATGGGATCAAATGAAATATTGTGATGTTATGAGCTAGATTTTGAATGAAATAGCATCCTCACTGAGGCTCATGGTAGAGCCGCAGGAGGTCATTATTCAGGAAAAGCAATAGTGCAAAATATTCTACGCACTGGGTTGTGGTGGCCGACCTTGCATAAGGATTCAAAAGTGTATTGTAGGGTAGGTGATGCATGCCAAAGGACTGGTAGACCATTGTGCAGGGCTGACTTTCCACTAAATACATGGAAATCGTTACAACCCTTCAAGAAGTGGGCGATTGACTTTGTGGTACCAATTCAGCCTTCAGGAAAGAAGACAGGTGCATGGTACATCATCACCGCGACTGAGTACTTAACCATTTGGGCAGAGGCACATCCTATGAAGGATTGTACAAGCATGATAGCAGAAAAATTCATCTTTGAGTATATGCTGACAAGGTTTGGCTGTCCAAAAAATTTAATGAGCGATCGTGGTACACATTTTCTTAATGAGACGATCAGTGCGATGACGGAGGAATTTCAAATTTACCATTAGAAGAGCACGCCATATCATCTGCAAGCTAATGGGATGATGGAAGTGTTTAATAAAATATTAGATAGCGCAATAACAAAGGTTTGCAATGCTCAAAGAAACGACTGGGATGTGTGCATGCCCATGGTGCTATGGGCATATAGAATGACTTGCAAGAAGTTGACTCGACAAACAACGTTTAAAATCATTTATGGCATAGAAACTGTGATGTTGATGGAGCACATTGTACCTAGACTATGCATAGTGGAATTCATAGGAATGTCAAATCGCAGAGCCCTGGAGGAGAGGCTTGCGCAGCTAATAGAGCTTGAAGAGGATAGATTTCTAGCTAGATTCCATCAACAAGTTCAAAAGGAGCATAAAAAGGTGTGGCACGATCAGCAAATCAAACTGCGCACCTTCAAGGTAAGTGATTTAGTTCTATTATATGACAGCAAGTTTGATAAATTTCCAGGAAAATTTCGGATGCATTGATTGGGGCCCTATATCATCAAGGAGATTACCGATGGTGGAGTAGTTCAGTTGGTAAGGTTGAATCGAGATCCATTCCTAGGGAGGGTGAATGTTAGTCGATTGAAGCCATATGCCAGCAATCCCGTTAGATGACTACATGGTGGAAGCACAGTCTTAACACTCCAGTTAGCTAAAAGGAGGCACGAGAATATAAAATACACTTCCCAGGTTGTGGAGCTATGTGATTGGGAAACTGCGTGGAAAGAAAGAATGTCATAGTGTCAGTAGAAACACACGGGGAGCTGCGCTATCGAAGAAGGGACCGTGCAGGGAAGCTAGAAAGTGACCACTATGGTCACTATTCATGAATTGACAGTGGGAAAACAACTAAATGGAGTGGAGTGGAAAGATTTAAGTCAGCATTTAAGGGCAAGATCTTTGAAAATCTGCCTCGAATCTAGCATTTATGAACAAATTTTGGGGGGAACAGTCGGATTTGAATTCGAAAATGCCTATAAATTACAAGTGGCTACCCAGCGAAAAACAATTGGAATTTTAAGAATTGAGGTGTTGAGCTCTCAGGTGCATATGAATCGTGAGTATTTTGAATCCTTGATAGTGAGTTCAATATTTGAGAAATTTCCAAAGGAAACACAAGAGTTGTTTTCTAATATAATTTCAGCAACCACAGAAACCGTAAGTGCTAGAGAGGTAGTGGCCACTAAGGGAGCTGCCCTAGAGGTAGCAATGGAAGCTAAGGGAGCTGCCCCAGAGGTTGCAAATGTCGAAGAGCTTGCAAAGGTACCCAAATCATCAAGGATGCCCAGGCCAAGGTCTATTCTGATCAAATAGGGTCCAAAAACAAAGAAAGATAAGTATAAAGCGACACTGTCGGTGCACGCGTCACCCAGGAAGCACCACAGAAGGAAAATCCCACCACCCAGGAGAAGGGCAAGGTAGTTGACCTGGAACCTGAGGAAGACAATGAATAAATCAATATGGGTGGGGATGACATTGACATGGGGGCTGAGGACATTAACATTGAAGGGTCCGACCCCATCTCTAAACTACCTGAATACATTCCTCCGCGTTGAGGCAAGGCAAAGGTCCCCAAGGACATTGATGGGAGCAAGGTCATGCTGCATACACTGTTGCTACCAGAAAAGATCCCATTTCATGGACCGCGCCTAGCATGCATCCCCCTTTTAAAGCTGGAGGATTGGGATTTGTCCAATACGAAGAACTTTCCCCACTTAGCGACTGATTAGTTCATGTGTCATGTTTTCTATAAAGACACTCGTGTGACCGTGATGCAGCCAAGAAAATGGATAAAAGGGGTGGATAAGGCAAGACTGCTAAACATGCTATGGGTTCCCGATTACAACTGTGCTCCCATAACCATGATATTGATCAAGCAGTTGTTGCGCTTGGTGCACGATGGGTGCATGTGGTTGGAAGAGCCAATACCGATCATTGACATGATGATCCATAGGATCACTCGACTGTCACATTCATGATTAAATCCAGCCATGGAATTTGGTAGAAATATAGGTCAGTGTGATCTCACCAAGCAAATGAAGGACAAATTTAAGCTCGTTAAGAATCCACGTGGCTACTCCATTTCTAATATAACTGACCCTGCAGTCAAAGTAGCCACCCAGATCCTAGCTAGGAAACTTACGAGGAAGTGTTGCGCAGATGAAGTGCCGACACTGGTCGTATCATTAGCGGCCCAATGTATGGAGGTCATAAAATTCAACTAGGCTTGCCACCTCTGCAGCGAGTTCCTCACAAACTACAGAGAGGAACAAGACCACAACAAAACCTTTCACTATGCATGGTGTTGTTATCCATAGTACTCGTTGCATGGGAATTACCAGAGGATAGTCAGTTTCCCCCCAGTCACATAGGATTTACTGGAAGCAATGAAGTTTTCTTCGCTTTGGGCCACCAAGGACCCCCAAAGGGTCAAGGATAGCAAGATCTTTTGGACCTTGATGGAGATGAGTATCAACATGGCCATCAACTGCAAATAGCGGTTGTCACTGACTATCTTCGACCAGTTGGTAGAGCATGTGGAGTTCAAGGTGGACTACCACTGTGTTTCCATGTGAGTGCGAAAGGACCCTGAGGAAAAGTGGTATGACATTCCATACCTTGCCACAGACAACGCAATCACGGCAGTCCTCGATCATTGGCCAGCAAAGTGGCGCACGGCCTTAGACTTGATAGCTGGTTCTAGCAAGTCTACAACAAAGGATAAGAAGGAAGAGGATAGATTAAATATGGAACAGTTAGCCAAGAAGAGGAAGAAAGAGGCTGAGGACAAAGCCAAAAAGGAGCACGCTGCCAAAAAGCAGATAGAAGGTTAGGAAGAAAAGGAGGAGAGTGACTCCAACAGGAGTCCAAAATTTCCTTCCCCAGAAACAGAAGAGGAGGATCGGAGATCCAACTAGGGAGGATTAGACCCAGAGACTACACCATTCTAGGTTAAGCGCAGCAGGGATCAGGAGAAAGTATGGCCGCAGAAGAAGTCCAAGGCCAGAAAAACATCCCTTAACCCAATCACCTTAACAAAGCATGACTTGAGCGACATTGGCGATGGGGTGAGGGATGCGACCACGAAACTGCTACAGCAGTTCGAGCAATGGTAGCAATAGGCCTTGGGTGCCATTCAAATGGGTCTACGAGAGTTACAGATTCAAGCGTCATAGGCACAAACCAGTGTGGGAGGAAGCAGTGTGGCATCAACTAGTTTAGCGTTTGGAATGTTGGAGGCAGCAAAAATGGTATGCACACTAGATCCCCGAGCAATGGCACTGCTAGATGGAGTGTTGACCACAAAAGCAAAAGCTGACAATGCCACTATGAGTGCCCTCAAGGGGGTTGGGTTAAACTTGGCCACGCTTCCTAGTGAAGCCCTTCGCACTCTGCAGGATGGTGTGATCATGGAACTTTAGGGTTGAGAACAACGTGTGCTAAACATTATCAGTGAGAAAAGGGTGAACAATCCTAAGATGGTTGCACAGAAGAATTCTGCCATTGATCTTCTTAAGGCCATCATGGACAAGAATGAGCACACGACCAAGGTAGTGGCTGAGGCATGCAAGACTATTCCAGAGCTGGATATTCCTGAAGATGCATCAATGGATGTAAGAATTTAGAAGCTCATTACCGGAGTACGTGAAGCTTAAACAGAACTGGCTAAGATTTAGTTTGATATGAACCTAAAATTGCAGAACTCAAGTTGGAGGCCTAGCCTTTGACTCCACCAGAGGTGAAGGAACAACATGAAGCCACTGTCAAATATGTCGTAGTAGCTATAGATGCCACCATGGAGTGCACTATGCTCTTTGAGTAGTTGCTCGAAGTAGTCACCAACCTACAGGACGAACCCACTGTGCAGAGGCTGGAAACATAAGCATGGGAGCTGCAGCAGAGATATGGCGAGGTTAAAGAAATGGTATGCACCATCACCATTACATAAAGGTTAGTGAAGCTACAAGAAGAAAAGGCACTGAAAGAACAGGTGGATGGAGCTCAGCGTAAGGAGATAGTACTTATGGCCAGATTGGAGCCTTGGCTAGAGGAGGCCTACGTACTCACCGCCTCCATTGAAGGAAAATTGGCCAGTCTATAGGCGACATAGCAGAAAATACATGCAGAAAATGTAGAGCTAGTGACAGAGTAGTTGGTCAAGCATGTGAAGTAGGGGGCAACACAGTGCACCGCCAAATTCGCAATGCTACAATTGGAGTTGGGAAGTCTTCGCAACAAGATCTCCACACCAGCAGAGGGACTCGAGGGCGAGTCACCAGATGTTTGTTGGGGTATTGTTGGGAACGGGTCTCGTAGGGTCAATTTAGGGGTTAAAAGCCCAAGTTTTGGGGCTAAAGGCCCAACTTTTGTGTAAAGAATGTAAATTCTCCGCATTTTGAGGTCACGAAGCAGGAAGATGTAAGCAGTCAAAAAGGGTTTCCACCCTTAGTTTAGATAGTTGTGTCGACTTGATGAGATCCACCCTTGGTCCGCAGACCATGGGATTGTATAAAAAGGGAGTCTTAGAAGAGTCTAAGGTAGTATTTCATAAGTTTTGGGTAGAGCTCTAAGTAATTTTATGGGTCTATGAGAGTTAAGAGCGAAGAGTCTTAGTGTAGGAAGAGGTTCTATAGTTGAGTGCGCAGAGGCCTACGATAGAAGTTCGCAGCTGAGTGCACGAACCCTACAGTTGTGTGCATAGGGTAGTCAGATTCTATACTAAAAATATGGATTATCAATAAAGAGAAGTATTCCGGAATTACTTGTGTATTTTACTTCTGTTAATTGCATGCAATTATGTATGTTGAATATCGGGGTTATGAATTAATGCTATATTGACCCACGAATCTATGTATTTTACTTTGTTACATGAACACAAGTAAGAATATATGTTTATGCGAAGATAACCGTAATGCATGTTAAATTTAACCAATACTTAAGTGAAACTGAGTAAATACAGAAGTAAGAGTCATTACATAGGCGTATAAGTGCCTGATCTATCTATTTAGGGTCTACAAAGGATGTTGGATTATTTGGGCCTGACCCAGGTTCAAATGTGTTTTTAGCCAAGCAAATCCCGCGCTAACGGCCCTCTCGGCAACAATCCATAGAGCGCGGACTAAAGTCTCACCCGAAGTAGTATGGGAGGGTGTTGTAACCAGGTTTCCGCACCCTAAGGATGTCTTGATGAGGTCTGGAGGGGTCGCGAACTGATCTACACACACACGCTACTCTGCACAGTTGTCTGGCCCTTACATAGCTCTGCGACGAGGCACTTCCTAGATTCCTTATTATTATTACATTTATTATAGATCTTATCTAATTCTTAAGTTCTTTAATCAAGCATTCAACAGTTATAACCAGCACGTGCAACCATAAATCTTAAACACATGCATAAAACCATAATATAAGAATAAACATATAGATTTGCGACTAGATGCACAATAATTCAGAAACACTTATCTTTATTGATCTTCTGTTCAGTACAATCCAATTCCACCCTGTGCACTTAGCTGCCGGGATCTGTGCACACAGCTGCGGACTCTACCAGGCCTCTACGCACACAGTTGTAGACTCTACCAGGCCTCTACACACACAGCTGCAGAGCCTACTCTTACTACTACCAAACCTGACTTGGACTTATAGACTCAGAGCGAATAACCCATTACCATTAGATCTGATCAAGAATTACCAAAAACTGACTTCTACCCTTAGAGCCTTGTTCCATTTATACATTCTCATCATTTGCAGACCATGGGCAAGCTGACTCGGTTTCTATTATTTTACATTACTTTCATGCGGACAACCCTTTGACTTGACCCATTACAATTCGTGCTTTGTGCACTTCGCAGAGCCTTTACCATACTATTACCCAAAATTGTGGGCTTTCAGCCCTAAAACCATTACACGGGGGATCCGCTACCCAACAGGCCCCCAACACAATCATCATGACTTGTCCCAAGTCACTGGGCTGGTTAGTTGATCTTCATGTGGAGGTCATCCAGCGACTTATGCACTTCACTTACATCCACAACACATTCTTTCACCATCTACTATACCTGTTGTGTGTAAGCCTCCAATGCATCATTATCAGTTTCACTTGCTTGTCTGAGTTCATATACTGCTTACATGTTTCCTAGCTTTCCCTTGATGTTGGCAGTGACCGTGAATGCCTCATCAAGCCAAGGTTGGATACGTTCTTTAAGCACAACTTCTTTCTGTCGAGCAGTGTCGACTTGTGCCTTGAGAGCCTGGGCCTCCCTCATCCTGGCCAATCACTAAGTAATGACAACCATCTGCGCGGTCCCTCGGACATTGTCATAAGCTTGTTGTAACTCCCATACTTTTGTCTCTACCTGCTACAGTGTTGGGTCTTCTTGTAGTGATGTGAGTGTAGGAAGGGACTAATCCAAAAATCTTGTGCAATCTTGTATAGTGTGTTCTATCACTTCCAATCCTACTTGAAGGGTGCAGCGGTGCTGCTCTCTAACTTTTGATGGTGTAGGGGGTTGCGCTTTCAGCCTTAGCTCCGGGATCTGCAAGTTCAATTCCCACCAAGCATTGGCAGCCTCCTCTTGGGCCTTATGGAATCCTGTGGCCATGTGATAAATCTTTTTGGCTGCTAGGAGTTCCGCTGGCACAGCCAATTCTAGTACACTACTACAAACCTCCACCACAGCTTGTTCTAATTCTTGGTTGTGTGCGACCAAGTCATCACGCTGTAAACTAACCTGCTCCATATTTCCCTTTTGTTCCATTAAGACTTGGAGGGCACGGCCTTCCCTGGCATGGAGCTTAGTGGTTACCCCATCCTACAACTGGTATAGGGTTTCTCTAGGAAGGGCAGCCAAATTCAACCCCTGACTCCTCATGTCACCTTCGGCTTATGCTAGAACAACGCCTGCTGGTAACACTAAAGTGTCCATTGTGTGGGCGCGCACCATCTGCTCAGCTGCGGATGTACCGTTCAGTATCATCCCTCCTGGGGGTTGTACCTGTAATGCATGCAGCTACGGTTTGAGCACCCCCAACACAGTTGTTTGCTCTGTCATCAATTCCTCCAAAGAACCCTTAGTGTTATCATGCACTAGTTCATTGTTGGCCAGAAGATCTCCCTCCAAAGTCCTTGTTGTCTTCATCTTTTTACGTGCAAGTGGCTGCTCCTAGATGCACGGCCTCTTAAGTTGGGTCGATGTTGTGGTTAGGTCCATGCGTTCCTATGTCTCCACTTCCCCCTATATGTCCTACTACATGGACATTTCTTGAGCCTCCACAATCTCTTCGGCAGGTGCAGTGACGGGTTCGACTATTTCCTCGGTCACCTCTCACTACGTGGACACTTTCTTTTCCTGGTGCATTCTTTCCGCCAACTTTGTAATGCGCAACTTGATTTCCTTCTTTCGCTACTGAGCTGCAAGATTTTCTAATTCGGCCAAGTCTATAACATGCCACTCTAGAGGCCATGCCACCATTGCCTCAAAAATTGCATCATCTGTTGCAATGAACGAAAGCTTTACCCATGTTTGAGTTGGATCCTTTCACGCCCGAATATACAGATTATGTATATCAGACTTGAACTCAGCCACGATTTGCAAACTATTGTATACTGTTGAGGATAACCACGGTCTGCAGTTGATCCCTGTCTGGATACTTGCCTCCATAAATATCCAAAGCACCTTGATCTCATGAATCCTTGTGGCATCTTTTGTAGCCTAGAGTGAGTTATATCACATGGCTTCAGGTAGGTTCTTCTCAATGTTGGGAAACTAGCTACCTTTTGGTAGCTCTCCGGCAACTAGTAGGATTGATAGGAGCAACCATGCATAATGGAACGTTTTACCTTTCTCCTAGGCATCCCTACAATTCGTCAAAAATTCATTGCAGAGAAACTGCACCCAGTTGAACTAAACCCCTTCTACACACTACTCCGCAAGCACAATGACAGAGGCTGGCACCTCATCTGCGTGACATTTCCTCATGAGCTTACTGGCCAGTAACTGGGTGTCGACATGCACCCCTTGGTCTTTGATGCTTGCTATTACATACCCTCGCTTCCACTTTTCCAGCTTATATTTAGCCTTCATGGCTTCTGCAAGGCCCACATTGCTACTCATTCCTACAATGGCTACAGGATCGTTTCCTTTAGTAGGAAAATGGGAAATTCGGTGTATTAAATCGGCCATGATGGGAATTAGTTCCTCCAGCCAAAGATACCCATCATGTACTAGATATAGTAATCGTCAGATAACAAAAATTGTGATGGTTGCGTGGTGATAGTGGGATATCCACCTCAGATTGAGTAATCCCACCTTCTCCACACCCCATAACCACTTTTGTTGTAGTAAATTCTCCACGGACAATTGAGGGAACTTCTCGCTATCTTTGAGATCCCAATCTTTGAACTTGATATTTAGTATTCGACCTAGTGGCAGACCGTCAAACTCTATTTCATCCGAAAGAGACGGGGTCTGGAGCATACTCTTCGTGGCCTTCAAGTCCTTTGGTATCTTGGCGTCCCTTTTCATGGAGAGATGTATGGTGGTAGTGTTATCACTGAAGGTACTTGGGAAACATTTTCCTCTTCCTCATCCTGTGCTTCAATCTGATTGATCACGGCTTTTAAATCTTCCTCTTCCTCCTTGAGTTTAGTGGTGATTGCTTTGCCCTTTTATACCATTGGCAATTTACTGAATCGCAATGATACCTAGACTGGCCCCATAATATGCTTGTCTTTCTAGGGTCACAACATGCGTGGGGACTTTGAAACCTCTGGGGCAGTGACTGCCTCTCCTAGCTCCTCTTGGGTTAGATAGGGCTCTTCCGCGAACCTTACTTTGGTTCTAGTAGTTGACATGGTTTCTATCCT
This sequence comes from Pinus taeda, assembly GCA_000404065.3. Lineage (NCBI taxonomy): Eukaryota > Viridiplantae > Streptophyta > Pinopsida > Pinales > Pinaceae > Pinus > Pinus taeda. Next base: position 63,041 of record APFE030577247.1, on the reverse strand, counting down.
GGATTCGCTTGGGTACGTACTCACGGGTCGCCAGGTAGTTAGGTGCTTACTGCTCTGTACTAGCTCGAATCTCAAATATCCAAGTGTTGTTTAGGGGCTACCCCAAGGGGTCTTATAGGAATGTTTGAATTTGAATTCGACCATTCCCCCCACTTTTGAGTCATTAATATCTTCTTGGCAGTAGATCTTTTCGTATCTAGCTCTTGATTCATGTCTTAATAGACTGTTGCCCTCTCCTCTCTGCCGTAAATCTGAATTCTTGTCATGGATAGTTATGTCAATGGTCACCTCCCAGCCTTCCCACATAGCAGTGCAGCCTCTTATGCATGACCATGATCCTGATGACTGACTGGCCCTACGTAGAACCTCCTTTCTGCGCAACTCTCCTATAGACTTGTTTATAGTCTCGCGCCTTCTTTCAACTGCTTGGAGTGCTGAGACTGTACTGTCCATAGATAGTCAGGTGGTCGCACCCCTCATGCACGACTTCTGCTTTCCTGCTAGCCCTAGCTGCGGGCACCCTTCGAGTACCTTTGTATCCCATAGCGAATCACATTCTATGCTCCCTTGTTCAGTGAAGTGTGGTCGCAGCTTGTTCCAATGCAATAGTAGGGCTAGCCAGGCCTGGTCCCCTTATGCTTAGTTCTATGTGGCCCACTTGTGTGACTCCGATGTTTAGTTTGCTAATTTCTTCGTCCAATATCACGCTTTTCCTCCTCAGTTGTGCCCATTCTTCATCGAGTTCATGAAGTTTCAAGCTCTCATGTTGAATGGCTTCTTGTAACTATCGAATTCCTTTACCCCGATCCTCGCATCTTGTCCAAATTGCGAGGGCTATAGTTTGGGGAGTTTCCTCTGTCCTCCTGGTTCCATCTTGTCTCATCAATGATAATATCACCTTTGCACTCCTATTTTTTCTTATGGTCCTATAGGCCCATCGAACCCTTGGTACACGGAGATTCCCACTGGTTCATTTTATCTAGCGAACTCTATTGATGATCTCGCCTATTTTTCTGATTGCTTTGTCACGAATGGTTGGTGGAATGTGTCGCTTTCCTTGCTGTCGTGGTAGATTCTGATTTTTGATTCTTAGTTGGGGAGGCGGTTGCACAACATACACCAGCATCCTTTGGTGCCAGTGGGTGCTCAAACCACTTTGTCCTCTAAACCATACACACGCCCGCCATCTACATTTGGGCTAGTTCCACCTAGTCTTCTAACGTGTATTCCACCTTTGTGTAGTTGTCGCACACAACGCCCCTCTTTGCACATTGTGCTACTTTTATTCCAGTATCACCTTTTCATAGTGGTCTACAGATTCCTCCATGTTTGTTGTGCCCCGATTTGTTGGCAGTTCCCTTGCTTCAGTCATCACGCGTCACAGTGATCTAACCATCATATTACAATTCAATGTTGTTACTTCATGCAATCAGTTCTGCCATCGTTCTATTTCTTCATCTAAATCCGCGTGCAGCAATTGTCACAATCCCATGAGATTCACTCGTCTGGTGTCGGATTCACCCAATCCTGGTCTTGTGCCATTATCTGGTAAATGTAGTCTAGTTCATCATCATTGTCCTCGTTGCCCATAGGTTCGGTGTAGCATGCTCCTTCGGCTGGATCTAGTAGAACTATTACATGTAGAGACTTTTTCTCAAATATCAATTTTCTTCTCTTTAGGTTGATGACTCCATTCATGTCCATGGCCCAGTCTATTCCTAAAAATTTGGGGTAAGGGTTACTTTCATCCACAATTTATATTACCTCAAAATCCATTTGTGTGTTCGTGCCTTCGATGTCCACTGTGACTCCTTGCAATCTCCCCATGAGCAATATCTTCTATTGGTTTGTCATCTGTAATTGAATAAGAGACCGTTGTAATGTGGGCCTGTCCATGCATTCCTATGTCTGTTTAGGTAGCACATTCACAACTGAACCCAAGTCTAGGATGACCTGATCCATCTCAAAGTTGCCAATCTATGTTGTCAATCGCATTTCCCATCCAGTGCACAAAGCGTGCTTTCCTAGTTTTTGGACCACGTGTGGTTCACCCCACCCTACACACCTAGATATTAGCTCTTGTAATCCCTTAACCACTTTATTTTCTCGTAGTAGCTTCATGTATGTATCTAAAAAGCTATTTAGCATAGAAGGATCCATTTCTAGCTCATTTTGATCCTTACTACCTGAAGTAGAGGCCTTCGCAAAGCTCTTCTTAGCTTCCATAAATGTCTCGTTTGCATGTTCCAAGTCAAACTCAGATTGCTTTGTAGGGGCTTTGTGAACCCATGTATTCTCCCCGGGTTGCTTCCCCTTATCTTCCCTTGTGGTTGCACCGCTTCTAAGCACCATGTTCACATTGGGGTCTTCTTCGCGTGGTTCAGACCTCATCATTTGGATTTTCTGCATTGGAGTAGATTGAAGCACTCTTTTCTCACGCATCTGTGCAATTAGTGTGGGGCAATGTACCGCTTCATGATCAAACTGATAATAGTATGGACAACATGTTCTAGTCAGGTTCATAAAGTCACGTGCGTAGTGCCTGGGTCCTCCATAATTGTAGCAGATTAACTACCCACGACCTCGTCCGGGTCCCATTACTCCTCATCCCTGGAACCCACTGCACACTATTGCAGTGGCTAGATCCTGACCTCACACCTTAGTCTGCATCCTGTAGGAAGGTGTTCATTCCATCAACAATTCATAACTTCGATAGTTTCATTCATCGTGGCCCACCAATCTACAAAAAATGCAAAATAGTTGTTGGGGGATCTGTGTAAACTTCTACAATAGATGACAGTTGTTCGTTGTGTGTTTTCCTCCCACCTGACAGATCGCGCACCAGAGCACGAGTGTGGTACTTGGCCCTACCTCTACCTCTAGTCTCAACGGCATTGTCCCACCTCCCGCCAAATAGTTCGTAAATATCAAACAATGATCCTTATCGTGGCCCTAGCCTTTACATTTGATGCACCACACTTCTTCGCATGCTTTTGGCCGGTGTGCACTATCCTGCTTCAAACTCTGCATCTCCAAGCATAGTTTTTGTAGTTTCATGTGGATTTGTTGAACTCCCAACCCAGGATCTTGTATTGGAGTTTCATGCAATCTCAATGCTATCTCTAATGCTTGAGCCTGGGTTGAGATCTTTTGTTGTGACAGCATCGTCCGTAGGTGTAGTGTCACGGATGCCACAAACCAGGCACAGTGTCGCGCATATGAAAGCGTCATATTAGCCTCACAGATTGTACTCTTCAGGTGCTGATCTAGATCCTAGGGGATCTCTCCTGGAAGCATCGCCATCTCCTTGAATCCGATGATCGACTGTGTCTCCGATTTTGGTTGGCTAAACTCTTTATTCAACACATCCTGGATCTGCGTTATTCTGGCATTTGGGTGATCGCTAGAATGCTTGATATACCATGTCAATGCATGATCCTGGAGCGTGCTCACCAATGTATCCTTTTTAATGTTATCATCTGTAACTCCTTGGGCTTCCCATACTTCCTCTACCACGAACCAAAACTGATCTGGTTCCTCATTTCCTACCCCTCTAAACACAGGCAACTTGATCACACTCGCCATCCTAACCCTTGGGGTTGACGAAGGTGGGGTGGGTGAAGATGGGGTGGATGTAGGCGAAGTAGGTGATGGCATGGATGGGGGTGGTAACTATGGAATGCATTGCTTTATCAACTGGACTACACTTCTTGGGGAGAACCCAACGAGCTCCTCCTCGCGCTCTCGCGAAAGTGAAATTAGGGGACTATTCTCTAATCCTTCAATCCCTTGTTATCTTCTTTCGCTCTGCGTTATCCAAGAATCAATGGACATGCATAACCCTTTTTTCACATAACAGCATTTAAATCCAGGTATTCAGGGATTTGATGTACCTACCTCATGGTCCCTTAAGAAAACGTCACACAGCTTCGCTGTAGCTCGTGGTTGTGTCTATCGCGAACTCAGTGATAAACCCTCCTATTACTCGATCTAGCCAATGATTTACTACCCATGGGATTTTATCTTCAAATTCCTCTGTGCACCAACTCTGGAGTCCATACTATTGGTCAATCGATTTTACACCTTCCTTGACTCTCGGCTAGCCTCGCAATCCAATGATACAGTTCTAATGAGAAGTACGCGACGAAGATCTCATGGATTTCTATGTATATGTAGCGATCTAGCCACCTCTTCTCAGATATCTGTGGAGTTTTGTTTTCCTGTACCACGAACTTGTGAAGCTTCTGACCCAGCCAATATTCAATCTCTTTCTTCATAGGGTTCCAGTGTTCCAACATCAGACATCCCTTAGGCAAATCGTGGTCTCAACAATGGAACTATTTGTTGGCTTATAGGGGCCTGACCCAGGTTCGGAAGTATTTTTAGCCAAGCAAATCCCGCACTACTGGCCCTTTCGGTAACAATCCACGGAGCACGGACTAAATTCTCACCCGAGGTAGTATGGGAGGGTGCTGGAACCAAGTTTCCACACCCTAGGGATGTCTTGATGAGGTCTGGAGGGGTCGCGAACCGATCTAGTCACTCGCGCTACTCTGCACAGTTGTATGGCCCTTGTGTAGCTCTACGACGAGGCACTTCCTAGATTCCTTATTATTATTACGTTTATCATATATCTGATCTAATTCTTAAGGTCTTTAATCAAGCATTCAACAGTTATAACTAGAGCGCACAACCATAAATCTTAAAGACATGCATAAAACCATAACAGAAGAATAAACATATAGATCTGTGACTAGATGCACAATAATTCAGAAACACTTATCTTTACTGATCTTCTGTTCAATACAATCCAATTCCACCCTGCGCACTCAGCTGCAGGGGTCCGCACACATATCTGCGGACTCTACCAGGCCTCTGTGCACACAACTGTATAGCCTACTCTTACTACCACCAAACCTAACTTGGACTTATAGACTTAGAGCGAATAACCCATTACCTTCAGATCTGATCGAGAATTACCAAAAATTGACTTCTACCCTTAGAGCCTTGCTCTATTTATACATTCTCATGGTCTGCAGACCACGGACAAGCTGACTCACTTTCTATTATTTTACATTATTTTCAAGCGAACAACCCTTTGACTTGAACCATTACAATTCTCACTCCATGCAGTTTCTGGAGCCTTTACCATACTATTACCCAAAACTATTATGCGAGGGATCTGCTACCCAACAAAGGACGGTCGGGGACTTTTGCAAAGGCTTCAAAGACGAATAAGAGAAGTACTTTGATAAGACCTAAAGGGCTTATTGATCTGCACAAAGGAAGGGTTAGGCAAAATAACTAACATCACAACCATATCAAGCTGTGAAAACTTTGTTCCTACATCCCCCTATACTGCTTCGGGTGAGACTTGAGTCCGCGCTCTGCGGATTGATGCCGAAAGGGCCTATAGTGTAGGAATTTTCTTAGTTACTTAACGTTGAACCTAGGTCAAGGCCCATCAAGCCAACACCATGCTTTGTCGACATAGCCAATTATTTAGTCAAAGGAAGGACACCACCTCACTTATCCACTAGTGAAAAATGGAATATCATCCAAAAATGTGCTTCATATTCTTGGATTCAAGGGGACCTCTTTTACATCGGACCATATCTTATCATTTGTAGATGTGTGTGAGAGGAACAAGTGTTTGACATGCTGAAATATTCCTATGATGAACCTTGTGGGGACCATTTCGCTAACAAGAGAACTACCTATAATATCATACGAGCTAGATATTTTTAGCCTTCCCTGTTTAAGGATATCAAACAATATGTCAAGTGACATGATAGTTGTTCATGAATGAGCAGCCTGTCTAAGCCAATGAAATTCCTTTATGTCCTTAGGTTATGATTGAGCCCTTAGAAAATGGGTTATTGATTTTGTAGGACCAATAAATCCAACATATTTAAATAAAAATCATATCTTGGTTTGTATAGATTTTGTTACAAAATGGGTAGAGGCTAAAGTTTTTTCTTTCGCTACTAAAAACATTGTTGTTGAATTTTTGTTTTATGAAATTTTCACTAGATTTGGTGTTCCTAGAGAGATTTTAACTGATAATGGACCACAATTTATTTCTAATCTGGTTCAGGGTGTTATGGATTAATATAAAATTAAGCACGGGAAATCTACACCGTACCACCCACAAGCAAATGGCCAGGTGGAATCTACTAACAAGGTGATCGAAGTTATCCTTACCAAAACAGTGAATCTACATAGAAAGGATTGGGCCATCAGGTTACCTGAACCCTTATGGGCTTATCGAACCACCTAGAGGAATAGTAAAGGGCATACACCATATGAGTTGGCATATGGGAAACAAGTCCTTTTGTCGATCGAGTTCCAGCTAAAAACTTTCCAAACTACAGTCCAATTGAGGCTAGATCTCTTAGAAGCATAGCAACAACATCTATTGCAGTTAAATAATTTGGATTAGTTTAGAAGGGATGATGTTCAACAGAATGTGTTAGTACAGCAATAATGTAGGAAGTGGCACAAGAAGTGGATCAAGAAGAAGCAATTCCAACTAGGTAATTGGGTACTCCTATATGACTCTAGCTTTAAACATTTTAAAGGAAAATTCCATACACGTTAGATGGGGCCTTATGAAGTGATTAAATTTTTTGAAAATGGGTCTGTAGAAATCAAAACTATCGATGGGCGAGAAATAATATTACTTGTGAATGGGCATAGACTTAAAGTATATTTTCAACCCCTCACAAAGGAATATTTTATGCAGAAAGTACAATAGCAGTCTGAACTAAGGATGGTAGTTGGCCATGCCAACCTATTGCAAGTCTAATTTTTCCGTTTCCAATAAATAAATAAAAATGATGATGACAAAAATTAAAAAATTAAAAAAATCATTTGCCTGTGGTTGTGAAAATCGGTTTACTCACATGATCATAGAAGGATCAGCCTAAAAACCAGCATGATGGTAGGAGGATCAATCTCTAATAAAATGGGAATATCACTTGGACTTCATAAATGTTAACTGTAGTCGAGAAGAGCCAGGTTTTTTTGAAATTTTTGGTGCAGCAGAATGATTAGTGGAACCAAACCCTTATCTAGGTTCGGGAAAGTCAACATGGAAAATCTTGTCCAAGAAACACTCATTTCCCACTGCAGTTATTTTTATTTGACAATATTTGGCATAATTAGAGGTGAAACTCTACCTTTGTTCTTATTCCTCTTTGTAATTTTCCTCTGAACATTCTTCTTTTTTACGTATTGAGTTTAACCATCCCTTTCTTCAAAAATAAATTTTTCCCTATCCAATTTCATTTCTCCCTCAGTTTTCCCGAGAAATGTTTCCCTCTCCCTTTTCGTTCTGTCCCTCTTAGTTGGTCTTACTCTTGGATTCCTTGATGATTGCCTTCCCATTCTACAAAATGTATCCCTATCTTGTTTCTCTCTTCCTTCATGGTTTTTATTGCAGGATCTGATGAGCCATCAAAGAATTTATGGATCAGATCAAGAAGAGCATGATAAAACTAGGAACTGGTGAATAAAACTCCTTTGAAATTTCGCAAATCTTTCAGATCTAGCCTATATATTATATTTTTGTAAGAGACCTTTTTTAAGTAAGCTGCAACACTTTTGAGTGCAGAAACAAGTATTTCAGTGTAGGAACCACAATATTCCTTGGTACTGGAATACACGCTCTAGTGCACTCCTGAGTGTAGGAGCATGTATTTCAGTACAGGAACAACGACATTCCTTAGTACAGGAACGAGTATTTTAGTGCAGGAACCACAGGACTCCTTGGTACAGGAATATGCACTGCAATATAGGAATGCATGCCCCTGGTGTAGGAATTCATGCTCAGCACCGAGAAGATGGTCCAGGAACAAGGATTTTCTTCAGCGCAGGAACCTTGTCATGAGCATAAAATGGATGCATCACTTTGAATTATGACATGCAGTCAAAAGTTATATATTTGATTAGACTTTTATTTTATCATTGCTTAATAGGAATGACATTTTTAAATTACAAAGGAATTATACACATTAAACCCTATCTTAATTTAAGTGTTATATATACCCCATACAAAGTCATGATGTGATCAAGATATGTGTGAAACCTCTCCATAAATTAATGTTAACCCCTATCAATTATTAACGATTAAGTTGATACCATATCATACCTTGCTTTGTTTTGATTCCAATCCTCCCTATAATAGACGCCCTTACCAGTCATCATTTCTCCACTTACCTCAAAATCATGCCTATATCTGTAGCCTTTCCAAGACTGAATTTTTCATAAATAAAGGCATGACCATTGAGATTATCGATATAGGAGCATGTAGTGAATTTGATAAGTGTGAATTCCCCAAGGCATATCCCAAATTTCTTTTTTTAGATTCACACTCTTCATAATTGTAGGAAACCCTTGTAGTGTTTGATTCATTATGGCACTTGTTCATATAGATCCATGGTACATGAAGGAGATGGAGCGAATCATTGAGTACAAGGAAATTCTACCCTTGTTGCAGGAGTTGGGATTCCTCCCCTTTCTACTTAAATTCGACGGGTATGACTCGACTTTCGTGCTTGAATTTTCTCATTCCTTTGATGGAAACACTATCAGAGTTGGGTCCCTAGAACTTTAAGTCATTGAACAGTCCATATCTCAAGCTACGTGGCTAGCATCCATAGGAGAACAATGGTTCAAAAGGGGGAAATTGAGAATGGAGCATGGTGATGGTTTTTTCTTCATGAGAATCAAAAGATAGATTGGAAAACCAGTTCGCAGAGGAAAGCCATGATGGAAAAGTGGCATCACCTATTGTATGTTTTATAGAAATTTCTCACTTGCGAAGGGAGGTATTCGTTGACCTTCCTATACCACATCCACCTACTACTTCACTTTGAGTCGGGTAAGTTAATCAACTTCTCTTATCTTTTGCTGAAGAGTCTAGAGAAAATGTCAAAATGTTTCTAGAAGAGTTAAGAACATCAATTAGGGTTTAAATTATGCCACTATGGTCTAATTGCAATTTTAATTAAGAGAGAATTAGAAGAAAAGGGGATGACATGGAAGGAGTTTTTGGAAGAATTTCAAAGAGAACGCATGGTGGAGAAATTAGAGAAAAATGGCAAGGCTATTAAGAAGAATTCTGGAAAAAAGAAGAAGCTATCAATCCAAAAGACTGGTAAAGTTCCAAAGACCAAGGTCAAGAATCCCTAGTACAAGAATCCATCATTTAAGGAGGACCAAAAACCTATAATTGAAACCCCTGGCCCTTCGAAGAGATTGACCAAGAGCTCTCTAAGAAAATCATGTGCCCCCTCAAAAGGATACCCTTATATATCAACCTCCCCAATAAACATTGATGATTCATAGGAAGGTACCCCCTCTACAAACTCTCATCGAGATAACCCCCTGTCTAATTCACCAGTTGAAAACAATCTCTCTCTCCTAGTAGGCGTCGTTGTTATGAAACCAGCTCACAAAAATATAGAAAGGATAGATCAGCGACTTATAAATTAGCCTCTTCGAGGGGGCAACCTCCTTTACATTACACAAATGAGCAATTCTTGGATGATACAAATGCCAAGGCCTCCTTTCTATATATAAGAGTCTAAGGGGTCATAATATAATCAAAACCGACATAACAATAATAATAAAAGGGCACAAAAATAACAATAGTGGGCTTATATGGGGCACAATAATAACAATATGGATACTACATGGGCACAACAATAAAATAAGGGGGTTGCACTAATAGCAATAGGGGTTACACTAGTAGTATAGGGACATAACATGCCCCTCTCCTTCAAAAAGTGTTGTCCTCAATGATTGAGTAGTTCTAGATTCTTCTGTATAAAGTTATCATCCATTCATGTGGAATCCTTAGTAGGTAATTTCTTCCACTTGATGAGATACTCTAAAATTGATCGATTTCGTAGCTTTTGATTTCTCAGTTCTATGACTGCTTAAAATTCCAATATGATTTTCCCTTCCTTGTCAAGTTCTGGAAATATTATTTGAAATGGGATCTTCTGCAACTTTTGAATGAGTTCCCACCTTACCTCATCATTCTTCCATTCATCCCTTGCTTCATTTATCGAATTTGGTTGGATAATTATACCAACCTCTACCATTTCTGCAACCATACATTCAATTTCACTCCTTTGGGCATATGGATATCTGTAAGGATTGATTTTTGGAGGAACACTTCCTGGTATCAAATGAATAGCATGATCATGATCACGAATAGATGGGAGGCCTTTGGGAGTCTCAAATACTTTGGAATGATTGTCCAAGACTTTTTGGAGATCTAGAGAAATAGATGATTTCAATGTGGGAACCTCTAGCAAACATAATTGTGCAATTACACCTCTTTGTTATTTCTTTAGAAGCTTTGGCATTCCATTAGAGCTGAATACCTTTCCTAGTTTCCTTGTGATACCCCTTAATTCAACTTCCTTTCCTTCTGAAGAAAATTTCGTGAAAGTTATTGAAAATTAAAAGCTATTGTACCTAAGGATTGTAGCCATTGGACTCCTAGTACAACATCAGCACCACCCATTGGAATGGAAAGCATTGGGATATTCAATACATATTCTCCCATGGATAGCTTGATATTATGGTACATTCCAGGGAAATTTATGGTTCCTCCACTTACACCCATCACTTAACACTATGGTGCTGGATATAGGAAGCAATTCAATTCCTCAGCTATCTTACAATGAATAAAATTATGGGTACTGCCCGAATCAATCAACACTATTACCGTCTTCTTCTTGACATGTCCTTCTATCTTGATAGTTTGAGGAGTGGTAATTCTGGCCAATGCATTACAAGATATGGTCAGATTCATTTATTCTTTATCTAGGTTTTGTTCCTAGTGTATATCCTCTTCTTTTGACATTTTTTATTCGTTTTCTTCCTCCTCTTCACAATCTATGTAAATTAATTTCTTCTCAGAACACTTATGACCTTTAGTGTATTTTCTATCACAACTATAAAAAAATTCCTTTTTCTCTTTTTTCTTCCAATTGTTCTGGTGTCAACCTTGTAGGTTGTGGAAGGCTAGGTAAAACAACACTTCCATAGTTGTGAGTGATAGGCTTCCTTGTTGCCATAATTTTTCTTTCCATTTTTCTTGCCAACTTGAATGCCTTCTCCAATAAATCAATTTCCCAAAGGTGAACCTCATGTTGGATGTTATCCTTTAATGTCCCTATGAAAACATCAATCATATGCTTCTATAAAATATATTTTACGCTTATGTTCAATTTTTGGAATTCCTCAATGTGCTCCATCATTGAACTCTTTTGTTTGAAATTTATCAATTGGCTAAAAAAGGTGTTTCTTTTTTTATCTTCATAATGTGTTATTGTTTCTTGCGTTAAAATTGCCCATGTGAAAATTTGTTTACGAGAGCAAAGCCATCGATACCATACAAACTGATTTGGTTCCAAATATAAAGTTGCAATACGTACCTTTTGTGTGTTTTGCACATTATGGAGATTGAAAAATTCCTCCAATATCTGTAGTATCCATGTTCCAGGATCCTTGCTATCAAACTTCCTCATATTGGTCTTTGGAACATGGTGGGTCTTCAATCCAACATTAGATTCTATGAAATCATGATTAACATATATTTTTTTCTCATCATGAGTTTCCTTTACTACCTTTTCTTTGTTCGTAAACATTTATTGTAGCAGCTTTATAAAATTTGTCTTCAAATCATCCATTTTACCTTCCATCCTAGCTTCCAAACCATCCATCTTAGCTTCCATGACATTCATCTTAGCTTCCATGTCCTTCTTTAAACCCTCCATTTATCTTCCATGCCTTTCTTTAAACCATCCATCTTAGCTTCTGTTATTTTTTGTGAGAGTGAATTTTGTTTCACTTGGTCTCGTAATTTTGATATATCATGTTGCATTTCTTCCTCTTTTTTCATTTTGTAAGAGTTTGATATTGAATCTATTGTATCTCTCTTATTTTGGCTCTCCAAGATCTGAAATTGCTTCCTGTGGCAGTCGTCTGAGTCCTCTTTCCAATGCCACCAATCTGATCAAAATTGCATTCTCCAAGAAAGAGTTATTCCCAATGTCCTAAGATGACCTGATTATATAATGTTTCAGTAGAGCGAACTTGTATGACATGCCACGTGTCACTATTTCAACCATCGGATCTAAACAATATACATAAAAAACTACAATTTGTCATATTTTTGTAACTTCTTACGAAATTTCAATCTGATGCTCAGCGAGAAAGTTATCACGATTTTCCCAAGGTCACCTATTTAGAATGTAATTCGGGATTCTACAAACACCCTAACTTCCTCAGATTATATCTCTGAAAATATAGTGACAAAAGATTTGAAATTCGGACCTGAGCTTCAACAATATTTCAGCTCAAATGGGTTTTAATTTCAATGTCTGACCCTTCGTAGAATAAAAATTATAGTGAAAATTCCATGATGACCTGTTTAAGATGAAATTATAGAGCTTAAAAAAACTCTAACTTCCTCAGACCATATCTCCCAAAATATAGCGATACAAGATCTGAAATTCAGACCCGATGTTTAGACCAATTTCTTCTAAAATGTTTTTTTTAGCTTCTGAAACTTTGTAGCAAAAAATTTATAGCGAAAATTCCACGATGACCTGTTTATAGAAGCAAAACCCTAGAATCGAAAGCTCTCATACCAAATTTTATGAAACCAGCTCACAAAATGATAGAAAAGATAGATCAATGACTTAGAAATCATCCTCTTCAAGGGGGAAACCTCCTTTACATTACACAAATGAACAATTCTTGGATGATACAAATGAAAAGACCTCCTTTCTATATATAGGTGTCTAAGGGGTCATAATATAATCAAAGCTGACATAACAATAATAATAAAAGGGCACAAGAATAAAAATAGTGGGCTTCTATGGGGCACAATAATAACAATATGGAGACTACATGGGCACAACAATATAATAAGGGGGTTGCACTAATAAAAATAGGGGTTACACTAGTAGTATAGGGACATAACAGCCACATTTCATTCAGTGTTCATTACAGAATATGTGGAGGAAGAAGAAAAACACCCTCTGGCAACTGTGATTAAGAAAGTGAAGAAAAGAAAAATGTCTTAAGTACAGGATGCAAGTGTAGGAAGGAAGCTAACAGTAGACCAGACTGAGGCTACTATTCCTCAGAGTCTGGAAACAGATTGTGAGATAGCGCTTGATGACATTGGTACTTTTCATGAATCAATTGCTAAAGGAGTTCCAACATAGGAAGAAGCCAAGGAGGAAAATTCTACTTTTTACATGCACAGTCAGATTGAAGAATTGAAACAACGAATTTTTGGGCTTGAAATATTAAATCAGACTATGGATTACTAGAACACGATGATGCAAGGCATGAATTCTGAGTTGATGAAAGAGGTATGGGAAAGGAAACTGAAAGAAAATATATGGAAGTTTCAAGCATCTAAGTGCTACATTCTCCTTGGGAAGGTAATGAAATGACTGAGGAAGGCCCGCAGTGGAAAGACAAAGACAGTAAAGACAAGGATTAGTATTAAAATTCAAGACTAAGGGGAGTCTTCCACGTTTTTTGCAGAAGGTAAGGTTGTGTGAGGACACACAATGAGATGGGGATGGCAGGATGTTGGTCACCAAAATTGTTCTACTCTTAACCTCAATTTCACCCTATTATGCCATCCAAACCCTTTGTTTTACCCATGGAACCGAGCCCTTGCACCTATTCTTGTAGTCCTTCATAACTTTTGACATTGTGGGTTATATGAACTTAATTATTATCTAAAAAGGTTTAAATGGTTTATTTTGTCTTTGCAACTTATATATTTTATTTCCTAAGGACGCACGATATAGTGAAAGTATTAATCGTTATAGAAGATGATGCGTGTAGGAACATTCTTGTACCAAACACCATTTCCGTAATCATGGGATAGATCAAAGCGTTATCATAGTCCACTGCTAAAGATTATTGAAATCAGAAATCCGTGCTAATTCCTTGCCGAAGATCAGTTGCACTCTAGATTAGGCTCGGAGCATTGCGGAAAGCGTGGAATATTAACGCTAGGGTTTCGACCAGTTTTAGCCTCTACTAACAGTCGAGAACCTAAAGTTGTAGTCTTGCTAATTTATGTTAATGGCCATGAGCCAAATGATGTATATTTAATAGGGTTTCTAGGTTAGAACAGGGGTGATACTCTGTAGAATTTTTTCTTCCACTATAATTTTGTGTCCCTGCAATTCTGAGTTGGATTTAGTAATCCACGATGTATATTTTCAACTGCTAAAGTAATACAAGGGGCTATTCTAATTTATTTATTCATGTCTCAATATTTTATGTGATGGGTTGTCTGAGTATTTGATTTTCCAGCTCTTGTAAAAGGGGAAACGAGTTGGTTGGCTAGGGCCCAACTAACCCAGCTCATTCTCCCTCTATATATAAGGTGTGTTATATATATTTTTTATGCAGGTTCATAGCAAGAAGTATTTCATTTTATTAAGCTAATAGATCTATGTTGTCTTCATGAATTGTGTGCTACTCAGATCTGAGGTTTGATAGTGTGGGTGTGTTCATCTATTTAATATTACTAACATATTTCTTTCCTTTAATGCATTTCATGAACTCTTTTCTACAAAGGTGAGTTTCAAGTATGTTTTAATCCTACAAAGTGTGAGTTGTTTCGACAAGATTATTTATTCTTGCAAGGCAATTTATTTCCTTTACACAAGTGTGTTTCATTTCCGAGTACAAGTTTGCAAGTATTCTTGGCAAGCAAGTTTGACTGAGGATAGATTCATTAGTTATATTTCCATGAGTCTGAATGAAACCCCATTCACCTTGTGAGGATATTTAACTGTGTCTACTTCCCTGGGGGAATAGCCAAGTTGAGGACTAGAATCCATTGTGGGGCCCTTTGAACTAAAACCTCCATTTGAGAAAGGCATATATCTGGTTTATATGGTGATAGTCACCTAAAAGAGAAGGGATGCTCTGGTTCTTAGATTAAATGTTCATGCTTACATGAAGAAGATTTTTGTTGCAATAGATATTTCCTTTGATTCCTGAAATACTTTTTGTTTTGAATGAATAACAAAGGAACCTTGTTATTATGTGTATTTATTCTCTGATTTGATTTACTTTGCAATCAATTCATAGTTAACACCCTTTACATTTCATGCAAGTGGTTTGGAAGCTTGGTACAAGAATATTGGTTCTCTAGTACAAGAATATCTATCTCGACACAGGGATCAGTACCCTGGTACAGGAACAGTGCACTCTGGTACAAGAACCTAGAATCCTAGTATTAAGTAAAGTTATGCAGTGTAGTAATTGAATATCCTTCTGGTATTGGAACTTCATTTTAGTACAGGAATATTGTTCCAGTATAGGAGCTCTGTTCTAGTGCAAGAACAATGTTGTGGTGCAGGAACACAGATTCAATCCAGGAAGTAAATTTTGTAATAGAGACAAATGTACCTAAAAGTTTGATTATTTTTCTATCTCATAACTACACTGATACTTGATCTCAGATGTTTGATTTCCTACCTTTCATTGACCAGGATTGGTTATGTTGATTTGAATTCCCTTCATTAATCTTTTGCAAGTATTTTCTTTTGAATGATTTTGGCACCAGAACTCTCATGGTGTTATTTTCTTTTCATTCTTTTTTATTCTGCATGCGTATTTAGGAGAGATAGAAGTGGATTTGGTGAAAGTTCATACCATTAGTCTTGGCATTTCCTGTGTTATTCCTCTAAGCTTACATAGCCCTAGGTTGACAATTAAGTGTTGAAGGAGTCTCTTGAACTACAAATCTAGCACCCAATAGTGACTTTGTATGCTAGGTAGTACTAAGGCATGCTAGAGTGCTAGGGAAACACACGTCCAAGATGTGACAAGTTCCAAGGTGTGCCAATTCATGTTAGGAAGTTTTATGGAGTGCCAAGGAAATAAAAGGGAGAACTAGAGATTAATGCATGGAAATGAATGAATAAGAGTTTGTGGCATGAAGTGTCAATGAGTTCTAGGTGTGCTAAGGAGGGAGTGACAAGGTAATGTTAAGGCATGTTAGAGGCCAAGGTAACATGTCGAGTTATGCCAGGTTCCAAGGTGCGCCAATGCATGCTAGGGAGTGCTAGGGAAACACAAGGGAGCACTAGTTTCAAATGCATGGGAATGAATGAATAAGAGTGTGTGACAGGCAATGTTGGTGAGTTCTAGGTGTGCTAAGGAGGTAGTGACAAGGTATGTTAGGTAGTGTTAAGTAATTCTAAAGTGTGAGGGTGACATGTCAAGATGTGCCAACTATTAGGGTCTATCAATGCATGTCAGGGAGTGTTAGGGAGTGCCATGGAAGCACAAGGGATAACTAGTTCAAAATTCATGGAAATGAATGAATAAGAGTGTGTGATAGGGAGTGTTGGTGAGTTAAAGGTGTGTTAAGGAGGGAGTGACAAGGTTATATTCTAGGTAGTGCTAAGGCATGCTAGAGTGCCAAGGCATGTTAGGGAGTGGTAGTTTTTTCTAGGGAGTGTGAAATCATGTCGAGGAATGCAGGGGATGCTAACATGTGCCAGATAGTGCCAAGGCATTCTAGGATGTGCCAAGTGATATGACATGTCAAGATGTAAATTATGTTTCTTAGTTGTTTTACTGCCATGGTTAGATGTGAGCCTTGTCTTGGTAACATGTTAAGTGGGATGAGTTGAGATTGGACATGAGTATCTTAGGATGAGTCATAGGTAGTTCTTAGGTGAACAAGGTATATGTTGAATTTCTACGACATATGTGAATATGGGCGTGGTCTTAGAATATTTGATGTAAACACACTCAAGTGCCACAACAGATCTACATTAATGCACAATGAAATATACACACATCAAGGAATCAACTAGTGCTTATGACAATTTTTAACTTTCTCAAACCCTTTTTCATTATATTAAAAACTATAATACAACAAGCTAGAGCTCCCATACTGGGGATGGTGACCCTTTACAATCACATTGATACAAGGAATACAACTAGGGCTTCTTGTTAGTCCTTTCAAAACCAATCTATCCTGGACAAGACAACACTTGACCTACTTGCTGATGGTGGCAACACACAACCCTTTTAGTCCACATGTCCTGAACGCATCTAGAAGGTCCTCTTACCTCCCATTATGCAACTCCTTAATTTGTCTCTATCAATGACCTTAACTCCCTTAGGCTATTGAACTCGGCTCAAAAAACTCTTCCCTCTAGCTGCCTCCTTTGTCATTCATGGTCTGCAACACTTAGGGTCTTTGATCACCTATATTCACAACTCCATTTGTGAACAACCCTTTGGTCTACCCACTCTTTCCATACTACTAATCTAAGATGACAAGTCTAGGGCTATGGAGGCTACAATTATTCTCACTTAATCAATCCTTTGCAATACAATGAGCTTGGGCTAATTGGTTGGCCCACTTGAATGCTACTTTAGTCCTTCAAAGTATGCACATCCTTAGGCCCAATACACTTCCCCTTCTACTAATATTGTTGTCATTAAAAAGTATAGGACTTAGGGATCTTCTTTGACAGTCACCTAACAACCCTTCAACTGTACTTGGATTGCCATTAATTTTCCCAACCACAGGCAATTCTTTTATTGATCTAGGGTCCATAAGACTACCCTGATCTAGGGGTCCTCAAATCTTACACCTAAAAATGATTTGAGTCCTCTCAAAATCACTCTTCTTGTGTACCCATTTCTTTGTTGTCCAATCTATGAATGGGTCTGAACTACTCCTATTATCATCCTTCTAACAATTTGTATATGATTGAACGAAGGTCACAAATCAACCACTAATAGTCCATTGAATAATTGTTTATAGGGCCTTTCTTCAAATATTTTTACTAAACTCTATGGGTGGTCCACCAAAATAAACTCCTCTTCATGTCAATCCATTATTCATATGGCACATTTCTTCTGCTCAATCTTCTACTTAGGTTACACTCTCATTTTGATATTTTATCTCCACACATAATTTTGCAAACCATCTTTCGTTGTTGCAATCTATATTGCATAGATAAACCTCACTTTAAGGGTCACAACCCCTCTTCTTCTATGCAGACATGTCACAGTCTTAAGGACATAACTTATGGACTAAACATGCTAGGAAACCACCCTAACTAGGGAATTATACTTATATTCTAATTTCTTTAGAACAAACCCTATTCACCCATATAAGAAAAAAAAACTCTTACCTCCATAAGAGACTTGACCTAGCTAATATGGATCCATAAATTATCGGCATTTCTTTGATTGAATTTTGACATGAACTTCAGATATTTATGATGCTCAAGCTAGGGTTACCTCAGTCAATATTACTCAGATACTTCTATTGTGGCCCTAAATTCCAGTGCATGTCATCCTCCATTTTTTTTCCTTTATCACAAACCTTGTGGCCTACTAACCACCATAAGACAGGGTCTTAACCCTCCTTGCTATTTCGGAATTTGATGCAACCTTCACATGGAGAGGCCATTGAAATGACATGCTCAAATTCTCATGAGAAACATATCTTAAGCTCAATCTACTAGAAGAGAACCAACAATATACCATCCTACTTCCTAGATCAAACCCATTAAGGTATGTGGAATTATAGTGAACCATCACAAGATGATATTTATCTTGGTGGATGATCATGGCCTCCCTTTAGCAGCACTTACTCAGCCCTCTAACTCAACCTACTTTAGGAATACATCTCTCCTAACCTCCTTGATCAAATGAGATATTTCTTACTTTATGTTCTTTCCATCATCCTAAGGCCTCCTTAAATAGACTTTCCTAGACCTCTTAGGAACCCTCTAGAACTTTTCAGTTTTATCCACTTAGACATTAGGAAATATTAATTTTCCTTTTTAATTTTATT
Source organism: Pinus taeda (assembly GCA_000404065.3). Taxonomy (NCBI): domain Eukaryota; kingdom Viridiplantae; phylum Streptophyta; class Pinopsida; order Pinales; family Pinaceae; genus Pinus; species Pinus taeda. The sequence continues at coordinate 44,143 of APFE030577247.1, read as the reverse complement.
TTAGATTTTAAACCCCATCTTAGTTCCAAAACCCATTCTCTTGGTTTCTTTTCCCACAAAACATTTTGTGACCAAACTCACACAAACCCATTTCACTAGGCTTGTGTAGTACCTCTTGAGCTACACAATTCAACAACATAGTCTAGTTGTAGTAATTGTAACTTGGCCAAGCTCTTACAGTCAAGTAAGGACTTGCTTGGATTCCCATGTTGAAAATTAAGGGTATTTGTGAGGGCATGATAACTAGGGAGGGTCAAGGCATGCCAAGGAATGAAAAGGTGTGCTAACATATTCCAAACAATGTCAATGCATTCTTAGGAGTGTTAGGGAGTGTCGAGGAATCACAAGAGAGAACTAGGTCAAAATGCATGGAAAGGAACAAATAAGAGTGTGTGCCAAGAAGTTTCAGCGAATTCAAGTGTGTCAAGGATGAAGTCTGCTAGGAGAAGTTTAGCATGGGATTTAAAGGAGGCAAACCTACAATTTCAATAAGAGGATTGACATAGTAGTTTTAGACAAAGTGGCACTTTGTGTTGAGCACAACATTGTTTTCCTTTAGCTATTATTTTTATATGAGATGTGGAAAACTTTCGTCGCATGCTCATGTTTTAATCTATTCTAGATAATGACATATTGTACATTTTTGTGTATAAGTTTTGGGGCGCTTGACTTGTTTCGAGTTATACCTTGTGTGTCTTTTGCATCTGATGGTTCTTGCAAACTCACAGTTAATGCTTTACTATTTATATAAACTGGACATACATGTGAAATATTGCCTATGTAAGCTATGTTGCTTAGTTGTTTTATGGCCATGGCTAGATGTGTTCCTTGTCTTGGTAACTAGTTAAGTCGGACAAGTTGAGCTTGGGCATGAGTGGGACAATCTACATGCAGTAAGTGCAATTGGTCAAGTTGTTGTGGCTGAAGTAGGCCAATATCACATAAACTATAGTAGCCAAGGACTTGATTGGGTTCCCAAGTCATGAAAAATGTAAGGCTAGTTGTGAGGGAATGCATTCCAAGGCATTCTATGGAATGGTAGGGCATGCTAAGATAGTGTGAAGGTATTTCAAACATGCTAAGATGTGCCAAGTGCTAAGGCATGCTAAGATGTCCAAGGGGATGATAATGCATGCGAGGGACTGTCAAGGAAAAAAAGGGAGAAAAAAGTTAAACTACAAGTAAATGAACACATAAGAGGTTTAATAAGTCGCCAATCTACCTTATCCAAGACGGGCATGCTAGGCACACCTACACTAAGTTCCAATAGTTGCTAAGTCTTAGTGTATTCTAAGTGCCAAATATTCCTTTGTTGCTTCTCATCTACTTTCCAATAATTGAGCTCAAACAAATTTAATAATATACCATGCCAAAGCATACCAATGCATCTCAAATCATGCCAAACATGCTAAGACTTGCCAAGCGACAACACGTTCCAAGTGCCATTGTGTGTTAGGAGTGGTATGCATGTTATGAAGTGGCAGGGCATGTTGGATTGTGCTAAGGTGTCCTAGAGATTTCCAATGCATGTTTAGGAGTGTTAGGGAGTTCCAAGGTGTGCTAACATGTGCCAATAGTGCACAAGGTCTGCCAAGACATGCCAAGTGCTAAGACATGCTAGGATGTGCAAGGTGTCAGGGTATGCCAATATGTGTCAAGGAGTGTCAAGGAAAAAAAGGAAGAGCAAAGCTAAAATTCAAGGAAATAAACACATAAGAGGGTTAATAAGTCAAGACTTTATCTTTTTCAAAAGGGGCATGCTAGGCACAAAAAGAATAGGTTCCAATACATGCCAAGTGCCAATGTATTCCAAGTTCTAATGTATGTCAATGCATGCCAAGGTGTTCGAGGGCATGCTAGGAACTATAGTGCCTGCTAACATATGCTAGGAGAGTGCTATATTGTGCTAGGGCATGCAAACATGTGCTTGGGTGTCCTACTCATGGCAATATGTTCTAGGTACAAAGATGTTCCAAAACATGTGAGGTGCTAAGGAATGTTAGTGTGTGCCAAAACATGTTAAGGTGTGTCAGGATTGTTGAGGAGTTCTACGTATCTCTCATTAATAGAATTTATAGAGCTTGATTATGTATTAAATAATATAGTTCCTACACACACTAGTGGAACTTTATCTAAAGGGAATTTGCTAGATAATAAACCTAATAGAGATGAATCATGTGTTGACCCATAGGAAAACTATATTCTCATTACTTGAGGGAATGATACACACTAATTACTTCTTAACAAATTGACTGACTCTACCCACTATGGCCTTGGACACATAATGAAAAAGACTCCACAACAATGGTCTTAAATCGTTATCTTTTGACAAAAAATATAGTAACAGGAACATAGCTTCAAAAAAAATTCATTTAAATGATCAATGATGATGAACATTTTTTGACTGTCACTAAAAGAAACCAAAAGGAGCATTGGTGAGGGTCAATAAAATATCGTCACTAGAAGCTTCACCGAAGAGAGAATTAGTGATGAGCCTTTAAGGACCCTCACCAAAAGTGTCATTGAAAATGGCTTTGGTGACAAACCTTAAAGGACCTGTTGTGCCATTCAACCACCCCCCATTTATTAATAATGATAGTTAATATTATATTAATGAATGAGGACCCTTTAAAAAAATCCTCCGAAAAATAAGTTTAGCATTTAGGGATTTGTCTTGTTAATTTTTGGAATGAAGCAAGATATCAAAATAAAACCTTTTGAAAAATCTAACAAATCTCCAAATTTTCGCGTATCGCACAATCAAGCATGTCAAAAGCCTTGCTATCCACCAAAATTAGCAAAAAGCAATAAAAATACAACGTCACACTAAAACCTTGAAACTATTAGGTTTCCCATATGAAACAAGTTCTAAAGCATTTCTCATTAAAATGAGGCCCGCATCATAGATAACCACTCACAAGGAACACGCCTTAACAAAGCATCTTAAACCATGCGATATGAGAGATTGTGATGACACAAGCTCACGATAAGAAAACTTAAGAGGATCCTAAAACCTTATCATCATATGAAATCGCGAAATGTGATTGAAGTCCCGGACCCAATTCCGAATATGTTATAAACAAGCACTCAAGTCTGCTACTTAAGGAAAAGGGGATTTACATAGAAAATTATAAGAAATAAGCTATCCTTTGAAACCAATAATTAGCGTCCCGCGTCTCGCATCCCGTGAAACTAAAGAAATGTTAAAGAAAATGTAATGATCACACTACGATGATGTGATTTGTGATATTTCATCACAATCGCAAAATCGATATTTTTGCAGTTTAAAGGCTCGCCAACCTAAAAAAATTCTTCCTCGACTTACAATGGAGAGCATTAATGAGCAATAAAGATGGGCAAAAGGAACCATTAGTGGGCATTTAGTAAGCGTTAATAGCATTTACGTTTGAAAGACAGTTCAACATGATACGATATCTTCTCACCTGCGTTGAAATAGAAACTCCTTTCTTGTCAACTTTTCAAAGTTATCTGCATTATTCATTCTTAGGTTCATTCTTATCTCTGTATATCTGATTTCTTCTTTTTTTCTCCATTTTCAGGAAAAATCCATAGAAAGAGTTGTAGGGAGCAATGGCAAAGAGGGGAAACGTAGATGTGTCTAAGAAATCAGAAATGACTCCTTTGTTCTCCGATACTACATGCAGCATAGACGGAGGAACCTCTACATGGGAAACTATCTATGATTTATTAGAACAAGAGCAACCAAGACCTCTAATAACAAAGGCCATAGCTAATGGTCATGCTTCCTTAGACACCTTCATCTTCAAGACTGTGTGCTCATTTCTACACCGCATAGCCACGCGACCAAAGATAATTCCATATACAGATATGGTCAAGTGGATGTCTCAGATAGTCTCAAACAGAGAATTTAAGAATAGCAGGCAAGAGGTTATCAGATATTTTTCACCAAACAACCTGCGAATTATGTACAATCTGCCAGAGCCACAAGCATCCTACAACAAACATTTTCTCGAGAAATTCCCTAAGGAGAATGAAGACCCAATAGACGTTACACAAACCTGGACACAAAATGAAAGCAAGATCAAAAAGGATAAATCGGGTATGTATTCTACAGCATCTATAGTTCCCCCTCATAGTTTTGGAGTAGCCATGCTATGTAGAATGTTCGGCAAGCCTGATAGTACCAAATTTTCCGCATAATGGTTGTCATTATAGATGCAGTCGTAATCGCTACAATAATGAATTGGGCCCCAATTTTGTCTGATAACTTGGTGAAAGCCATAATAGAGTATAGAAGAAAGAGAAGTATCTCTTCTATGGTTTACCCTTCATTTTTCATGAGTGCCTATATAATGGGCACAATCTGTTTTGGTTCCAAATTTCCTATAATGGGATGGAAGTGGACTATTAATGACACACTTCCCATTCATATATATCACAAGAATATGTGGGAGTCTCAGTTTCACCCCCACTTTTATAGAATTTGTCAAGGGGTTATGATGTCTATTCATAAACAGGGCTACAACATGAATGCACCTAGATTTTCTAGAGAAGCTAAAGTAGATATCCTACCTATGGCCAGAAGGTTTGGGGAGGAAACATTTACATATATCAAAGTATTTGGGAGCATTGCTTCACCACATTTCATCCCATATGATGTCCCTGATAAGTTAATGGCTAGCGAGATAGCCTACCAAATAGCAGGAGAAGGTGGGTTGAGAAAGGGATTGAAGGAACAGAAAAAGGCCATTCGGCCTACATTTTCGTTGCAATGTGGTGCGTTTGCACTACATGATTTTGGACATGCATGTAAGGAAGCAGATATTATGAAATCTCTAAAATTGGCTACATTTCCAGGAAGACAATATCACCCAAATGGCATCGCCAAAGACTTCACTAGTATGGTGAAAGTGAAAGTATTCACCCATGGGGAAGATTTATTTGATGAATTCTTCCTACAAAAAGAGACATTTTTAGAAGTAAAGCATATGGCTTCACAAATTTTTTCCCTAGATGATCTTAAGGCCTTCCATGAATACAGAGGAGATTATTACAAGTCCCATTAGACCTGCTAGAGATTGAACCAATAAGGGTGCCAACTCCTAGTGTAAGCTTAGAGGAAAGCCCAAAGAAAATTCTAAAGATAATTCCGGAGCAAAGTCACAGGAGAAGTATACCCATGAGTCACAACACTCAGAGAAACAGTCCCAAAAGGGGGGTAGTAAAAACAAAGAGTTTGAGAGAGACATGGCCAGAACTACAGAAAAACCAGCTGAGCAAACCTCGATGAAGCAACAGGCTGAAATTCACTCTACCTCCACCCAATTGACAAAAACTCTAGTTGTTGATTTAGGAAAAGAATGGGAGAATTTTAATAAAAAGCTCCATACAAAAAGACAAATATCTGAAGTAAAGAATCCACAGCACAAATCAACTCAAAAGGTTACAATGGAAAAAATTGTAAGTACTCAAGATATAGAGCTCATTCCTACCACCCCCACTTCTGAATTTGTTTTAGGAGTTGGCGAAATTCCTTCCTTAGATTTGTTTTATAGCCCTACCCATAAAGATACCATCAAAAGGTAGAGGAAGAAAAGAAAGTTAGATGTTGCAACTGTCACCACTCTTGACAATGAAGCAATGGATATTGTCTGGAGAGATTTGCCCATGGACCCATCTGAGAACCTTACGAGACTGTCGCAATTTGCAGGAGCTTATGCTACAAAAACTATTGATAAAGAAACTAAGGTTCAAACACTACTAAAAGAGAGAGAACAAAAGATCTTGCTATTAGAACAACAACTAGAGCAAGAAAAATATACCCAATAAGTAGAGTTACAAATTGCCAAACTACCACAGGAATTTTAACAGATGCAAATACAACATCAAGCCAACCTAGTAGAAAAGGATGCACAAATTCAAGCTATGATAGAGAAGTATAAGGACAGTCCACAAATCAATCAGTTCGTAAGAGAAGCACTCATCCTTAACGCCCAGCTAATGCAATAAAAGGAACTTTTGTGACAAGAAATCTCACAAGTAAATCCTTACTGTCATATCAGTGATAAGCTAACAAGTCAAGTCGTCGACATGAGGCTTGAGTATGACGAAATACATAATACGATTTCTGACTTTATCACATGACAAGAATCAGAAAATGGGAGAAAGGCCAATTTTCCAAAACTGGAGGAGTCACATAAAGAAATTCTATTTGCAGACTAGGATTATCGGATCAAGAAAGCAGAAAGGGAAACAGCAGTCGTGGTAGCAGCAAAAAACAACATCATTGAAGCCATTAATGAAAATCTACATGGTGCCAACCTGGTTGCTGAATCTATATTAGGAATTGTTCCAAATTCTAGTCATGTAGGTTTTGACCCCATACAGAAATTACCGGCATACCAATTCTAAAGCAAAGAAAATAAACAATGTGAGAGCATAACACATAAAACACATATACATAGAGATTTTCCCCTGGATCCCAAAACCGGGAATATCAGCTTGATTTTTCATTATATTCCTTTCAATGTTTCAAGACATATTTATACATGTCGAAGCATCCAATACCATGGACCAAAAACCTTCGCAGACCGAAAACCATCATGTCCAAAACCATGTCTAAAAGCCATGCACAAAACCATAGGTAGGTCTACCCAACTGTTGAAGCCCGGAAAATTGGTTCAACAAGGGGGATACCCACCCGGTGCAGACCTTGGTTGGAAACTCCTTTTCCGTTTGGTATAGCGGGTCCGACTAGGGATAATGGGACCAGTTTCCCAATTTGTGTGTGTGTGTAAGATTGGTTGATGTTTGTGGCTTTAAAAGATTCTAAATGAGATAATCTACTTCTAATTCTAATCTAATGATATGAAATTGTATTCTAAAAAAGCAACGACATCTAATATCTATACTAACCCGGGGTAAGATTTTTCTGTTATGCGATCTAAAATGATTTCAAATAACAATTAGTAATAAAGATCATTCAACTGTTATAAGAAAAGAATTCAATCTAGATGAACTACTTCGCATAAAAAGTTAGACGAAGTAATTGTGAGAAGCATATCGCATAGTAAGTTGTTCACATATCAAGCACAAATAAATAGCTATCACCGTACAAAAGTGCCAAATGATAACTCAGGCATTCAAGCATTAACATGTAAACAACTGAATTTAATATCACTCTAACACAGGAGATAGAAATAGTTAAGAGATAGAAATACCATTTATAACTAGTTCTACTCATGAGCTTCAAGCGATAACAATTTATCTCTTCTCAATCCGACATCAACTAAGAGTAAAAAAGTACAACATCAGTAGTAGATATCAAATGCAAAAATCAATAAACCCTATTCCATTCATTCACCAAAACCTCCTCGGAGGGTGCAAAAGTGCATGTTCTGAGGACAAGTTTTTGATAAATTTGTGGACTCTTTGTTACACAAAAATATCGTCACCTTGATTATTTGCAGTCGGTGTAGGTCTACCACCACCTATACCAGCTTCCTAAGCAAGTCTCAAACCTCATCTCTTCAAAACAAGCTTTAGAAATGAGAGAAGGACATCGAAAAAGCAATGTAACTCTGGTTCCGCACTTTCTCTCACTTTTGCTTGCGGGCCCGCACCTTCTGTTCAGGATATCCTGCGTACTTATACGCTCTGTATGTAAAGGGGAGGGTGCGTACCCCTATAAAATTCAAAAGGCGCAATCTTTATCTTAAAAAACTCATCTTGGGTTAATTCTAGAGTTTTCTAGAAGCATTTGTTACGTGAATTGTTCGTCTCCAAGTGGTTCATGCATCCCATGAGAGGAGGAACTAATCCCTTGTTGAGAGGAGCTATCCCTTTGAAGGAGGACTCTATCCCTTTGAAGGAGGAACTAGCAACTGATCTCCATTGCACTATAAATTGAGGCATTGGGTCAGTGGCCAAAGAGGTTAGAAGCTGAACTTTTGAGGGTAAATGCTAGTGAAATCAAGACTTCCTATTTGAGCTTAAGAGGAGAGATCACATACCTTTTTGGCTTCATTGGGGAGTGAGTGAAGCTTGTCAACGTAGAGGAGACTTCTTGTTGGACCCTGGGAGGAGCTTGTACATCGTCAAGGAAAAGGTTGTAAAGTTCTTCCCCTTTTGAATTAATATAATCAAGCTCATTTTTCTCAACAAGTATCTTATGTTATTTGTTTCATGGACTCCTTGACTTTCATGTTAAATATGTTTTATAATACTGGTTATTCAGGTGCTATTTAGTCGTTTGCCTTGTTTGTGTTTGCAAGTTTGCAACAAAGGAACTTACTTGGATCAAAGGAGCAAAGGCATCCCCAAACTTGCGTTGGACATGAGGTAGGCCTTAAACACATCTGTTTGCCATTATTTATAAAACACATTTAGAGAAAGATAGTGTCTGGTGGTTTGTTTGTCATTAGGTCTTCATTAGATTCTAGGAAGGTCTATCTTGTCCGCAAGATCGACTCATTCCACATGACAAAATGGCGACTCCGCTGGGGACTTGATTATTTTCCTCGTTTTTCTTTGACTTGAGAAACTTGCCTTTTTGTTTCTGTTTTTGGCTTGTTGTGTGTGGACTTGGGTAGATTTAGTGGATCTAGGTTTGTTTTTTATTTTTCATTACTTTAGTCAAAGTCTGCAGTCTGTGCTTGTAGCACAGTGCGTACCTGTATGCACTTTTACTTTGTGCACAGAGCGTACATGCACCTATGTAAACTCTGAACCTACGTACCCTGCTAAAATTTTGAAAATTTTGAATTTTACTCTTTAAATTAGTTTTAGTTTGATTTATTAGTTGTTATCCTCTGCCCATACCTGCATGTGACTTGTTGAAAGCTTTCCTTGGTTTAATTCCATTGGCATTCATGTTTTAAGCTTTTATCAATTGGGTGTTTTGAGTCTCTTTTTTGAGAAATCCTTAATTTGATTTCCTTTGATCGCCTTTGAGTGTTTTTATTTTTTATCTTTGGAACTCTCACCAAATTTTCTTGACTTGCACTTGATTGGTTCTTAGATTACAATAGAATCATCTTGTGTTTGAGAATTCTCTTGCATAGATCACATTTGCATAATTAGAATTCTCGTTTTCAGAATATGAATGAAAAATGTGCATAGATTACATTTACATACTTTCCAAGTGAATTGTGCATAGATTACAATTGCATAGTTTACATTCTGAAAAATCAATTGTAGATTTAGATCAGCTATCTTTGATTTGAATTTACATATTTTTATGCTTGTTTTTAACACACAAAAATAAAAATAAAAAGAATATTTTGGAATTGATTTGCATTAGTTTTTCTTGATGAAATTAGTGCATTAGAGAATTTGTTATATTTTCTCTTAGTAATCAATTTTTTGCATTGTTGGAAGTGAATGGAAACTCTCTCCTTACTTTAGTTAGGATTCATCGAATTGAAAAGATTACATTATCATATTCGATTGCATTCAGTTGAGTCGGGTCATAACACCATTGGTTTCATATCCATTTACCCATTTGAGTAATAACAGCCTTAATAACACAGCGCTTAATTAAAATTATCTAGTAATTTTTACATTTCTAGGGCTCTGAAACACCAACATAGATCAGGCTAGTGTCTTGGAGTAGGAGAGTAATTAACTCTCCAAGACAGTAAAACCAAACAAGTAGCTTATCTTGCGGTAGGATAAATCCAACTCTTGCATTTGTATTCTGGGAAAGCTCCTCTTAAAGGAGAAGCACGAGCTCGTGTCCGAACCAGTGAGGGGATCAATCCTCCCTCGTTGGGAACGACGCCAGACATGCACGCATTACAAATGGTATACCTCTTTTAGAGGAGCCTGGGGATCACTTATCGGTAAACCTTGGATTGACCATTGTCAAGGAGCCGGTAAGGGGATTGAGCTTGTTACTCTGCCCTTGCGTGCTGTCAGAGCGTAGACTGTTCCCCCAGGTGTATTTGTTGTTGTTGGTAACCTTAGTGACCATTATCTTTAGGGTTCTACCCAAGGTGACGGTGGAGGGAAGATCCCACTGTACCTGGAGCAGACGTCGGCTAGACTCACTTGGATTTTCTGGGGGGTTCACTTCACTCGAGACGGTTAAAGTGAAGGAACTTGATCCAGTCTATTCATTAAGCAGGTTGCCGGGGTAACTGTTCCACCCGCCATTTCTGTACTGAATTCTACGACGTTGGATTTCATCACCAACTAGTGTTTTTGGTCCGGAAGCTACTGTTTGTGTTTGGTTTGACACCCTAGATTCTTTAGGCGTGTGTTTCAAAAATGTTTGGTTCTTTAGTGACCTTAGGTGTTTTTCTTGAGATTTTACTTTGATTTCGTGTGTAGTAGTTAAAAATCTTTAGCTGTGGCTGAACCCCACCGAGACGCTCCCGTAGACTTCGGGGCGAGTCTCCTGAAGTTATTTCTGTGGCCGATCTATTGAGGCAAGGCCGTAGATTACGTGGTGAACCTCCCGGAGGAACTCGGCCTCGTCTCGAAGGATTAAAACTTCTTGTTTCTCCTGGTGGCACTAGATTGCTTTCACCTGAAGAAGAGCACGATCCTGAAGCGATTGAGGTTTCTGAACTCACTAGTAGAGTTGCATCTACCAGTGCTACGAGTGAAGATCCTCAAATATCTGAACCTGTTACTCCATCTTCTAGTGGACCCAGTTCCCCTAGAGTCGAGAGAGTCATTACTGAAGATCT
>APFE030577247.1:14202-26242 GCA_000404065.3 Pinus taeda | reverse complement strand
TGCGGGCCCGCACCTTTTGTTCAAGGTATCTGCGTACTTATACGCTCTGTATGTAAAGGGGAAGGTGCGTACCCCTGGAAAAGTCAAAAGGCGCAATCTTTATCTTAAAAAACTCATCTTGGGTTAATTCTAGAGTTTTCTAGAAGCATTTGTTACGTGGATTGTTCGCTCCAAGTGGTTCATGCATCCCATCATAGAAGGAACTAATCCCTTGTTGAGAGGAGCTATCCCTTTGAAGGAGGACTCTATCCCTTTGAAGGAGGAGCTGGTAACTGATCTCCATTGCACTATAAACTGAGGCATTGGGTCAGTGGCCAGAGAGGTTAGAAGCTGAAATTTTGAGGGTAAATTCTAGTGAAATCAAGACTTCCTATTTGAGCTTAAGAGGAGAGATCACATACCTTTTTGGCTTCATTGGGGAGTGAGTGAAGCTTGTCAAAGTAGAGGAGACTTCTTGTTGGACTCTAGGAGGAGCATGTACAGCGTCAAGGCAAAGGTTGTAAAGTTCTTCTCCTTTTGAATTAATACAATCAAGCTCATTTTTCTCAACAAGTATCTCATGTTATTTGTTTCATGGACTCGTTGACTTTCATGTTAAATATGTTTTATAATACTAGTTATTCAGGTGCTATTTAATCGTTTTCCTTGTTTGTGTTTGTAGGTTTGCAACAAAGGAACTTACTTGGATCAAAGGAGCAAAGGCATCCCCAAACTTACGTTGGACATGAGGTAGGCCTTAAACACATCTGTTTGCCATTATTTATAAAGCGCATTTAGAGAAAAATAGTGTCTGGTTGGTTTGTTTGTCATTAGGTCTTCATTAGATTCTAGGAAGGTCTATCTTGTCCGCAAGATCGACTCATTCCGCGTGAAACTCTTCTCTAAATGCACGAGAAGGGTTTAAATACTACTAACTATGTCTAAAAATAACTTATTTACAAAAATTTAGGATACAGTTTAAATGACCGTCCTTTTTCTAGGCAAAACAAAATAAAACTATTTCTAAAATTAAATTTAAAACTAACTATTTCTGTATTTTCTCCTTAATGTCGCAAGCATTTAGCATTTTCGTGATATGAGTTAGTTGGCTGACTTCAGCCTTTAAATGTGCTACAAAACGGATTCAATAAGAGCTGGCACCATCTTTTCGGTACTGGGCTTACAGGAGACTGAGCAATTAGAGGCTTCCCATTTCAAGAAGTTTTACCCAGTGATGCGTGATTAGCGCTAGGCGCTAATCGCGCATCGGAAACTGCCTTTGTTTCTTAATCTGGGCTTCCTTAGTGTGATTTTCACCTCTTGCGTGTTTTCTTGTAGCGGATGTATAGTTGAAATTTTTTGAAAACAATTATTCTAGGAGCTCTTGACCTTGAGTCCTAAACTGCCTGTCTTGATGTCAGTGTTGTCTAATATTCCATTAACCATTTATGTGCAGGGGAGAATTTTGGGCCTTGTCGCTCTCCGGTGCAGGAATGAACAAGCTAACTCTACAACTGATGCTTCAGACGAACTTGATGAGCCTGTAGTAGCCATAAATCCCACTACTTTAGGATTTATTTCCTCAAATAGATTATGTATGACTTCCTAGGGAAGATACCCGCATTTCTGTTGCATGTTGTGTCTTTGTGCAAGGGTGCCTTTTCTCTGTCTTCAGATATCATATCCTCGCCTATTTTCACCATAGTTTCCTGTACACTACTTTGTATAACCTTTTGTGCTTCATTCCTGCAGTTTACAAGTGAGGTGAGAGTAATGACAATAAATAACGACGAGAATGCTTTGACTGCTGAAGACATTTAAAAATATGCCACCTTACGTGAATTGGCTCTTTGATAAACTCAAAACTAGATTTCATTAACAACTGGAAGCTACTTCATTAATGAGCATTTAAAGCACATAACCATTCTCGTTTAATGGAAACACTTTGCCTTGAATAATGGACCAAAAAAGTTTGCGATGAGATGATGCATCGCATAATCGCAATATCGCATGATCACTCTTGTATTCTTTCGTGAGATCTCTTTTCTGCTTTATCGCGATATCACAATATCGCATGGTCACATTATCGCAAACTCATAAGTAAGCGAATTTTGCATTTAATGTATTTTTTGCGAGGTGCGATTTTGCGATATGCAATATCACATATTGGCGTTTTCTGCGGTTTTTCAGCATAAGTGCATTTTAAAGCATGCGATGTGATATATATATTTTTAATATGTGACCTCACGTTGCAATCTCTCATTCTTAGAGTTTTGGCTTGTAGGGAGGCATCATGTTATCTTTTCTGTGATACGATATCCTTCAAGGAGTGATTTTGTCTTCCCTCATCACAAAACGTAAGTTTCTTTTAGATATTTTCAAACGTATTTTCTTAAGTTTACGATGGTACGTTTTATTGAATAGGAAATACAATCACTAATTGATTTTTTTGAATTTTAGCTAAGGGTGCCCATATATTTAGTATTAGTCACAACACTAAATAAAAAGGGGGTTTGTTGGTGGCCACAACAATTGGTGATTCACTTGGAAGAACCAGTTATCTTTGTCGTTCTTTTGAATTTTCTATACTTCCAAAACAGAAAATTTTCCAGAAAGTTAAACTTTATTATTGAAAGATAAAGTACATTATGTTCTAACCTATCAATGGTATTTTGTTTCAACTATGTTCAACTCTAATTATTTACTTCCTCAAGCTAGTCCTTGTATTTACATCAGTCATTACTTGGTTTTATAAAGATAAAACAAAGGCTTCTCTGTAAATCAGTTTTAAATATGCTCATTTCTCATAGGTAGAGCCTCTGCTGCCAGCAGGCATTCATAGCCTTGACAAGGTTACTTGTTACCCAGTAATGATCCTGTATCCTACTTAAAGAAACCTACAACTCTCAAAGAAGAATCCACATCCACACTTATTGCTTTAATTTTATTTTACTCTTAAGGAACAGTGTCTTAGTTTGATAGCCAATTTATGACATAGTCATTCACTTGATTTATAACTTTGCTAAACAAGCTGGCTCATGATGAGACCCCTTGTCTTTTGATTGCAACAATCTTGAGTCATTGCCCTATTGTGGTATGCAGTATTGGAAAAGTCAACAAGTTATAATATCTGTGATTATGATAAGCCGGCTCGTGATGAGACCTCTCACTCTTTAAGATGAAGTGTATCCTTGGATTGTTCCTCTGAAAGTTGTGATTTCCTTAGTAGGGAAGAAGTCATTGTTTCCTTAAGATAGCTCTAGACGACAATAGTAGAGTTTTTTGGAAGGAGTTGTTCTACAGAGAATCTTTATTTTGTTATTGATACCTTTCATTACACTGATATACAACAATTTCTCACTAAAGGTTGTTTTCATCGAATTTTATGAAGTTGAAACTAGTATCATATCTAGGCTAGAGTCTTTGACTATATCTTCCAATAATAAAGATCAATTTTCCGAAAGATTTTCTATTTATACAAGCGAAAGATCAAAATCTGAAAGAGAATTGGTGTCTTTTTCGTAAATTCCTAATGTAACCATTCACAACTGGTTTTATTAAAATAAAAATCTAATCAAGAAAATAAAAGAGTAATCTTCTAGGGAAAATATTTTTTTAGGATATGACCATTAACAGGTAAAGAATCTCTTTTACCGCCAAATCCTGCAGCATAAAAGTGGACGGACCTATGACTTCTACAATCTGAAAAGGACCAAGCCACATTTGTTGAAATTTTGTATGTTTTCCTTTTTCCTCATGGGCCTTGTCCCATTTTAAAACTAGATCTCCCATCTCAAAAACTTTTTTGGTCATCATGTTTGAATCAAAAGAGGATTTCACTAATGCTTGATGATGAGCGTGAGTTCTTTTGGCATGTTCTCGCTGTTCTTCTAACTTAATTATTTCCATTTGCCTTAGCTGTAAGGAGGAAGTTGGTACTTCATCAATGTATTGAACTAAAGACAGAGAGGGGATTGCTAAATGAGTCGAAAGAACCACTTCTTTTCCATAAACTAAATTGAATGGAGAAGTGCCGATGGAGGCTTTCTTCGTTATTGGATCTGCCCATAAAGAATATATTAAACATTTATGCCAATTTTTATGATTTTGGTCAATTGCTCATTTGATGATCCTAATTAGGTTTTTATTGGTAGATTCAACTAACCCGTTCCGTTATGGATAATAATTGGCGGAATATTTAAGTTTAAAACCTCTTTTAAGTGAAAATTCAGTCATTGCATTTCCAGAAAAGTATGATGCATTATCAAACATTAAAGCGGAAGGCAATCCAAACCTAGTGATTATGAATTGATCTATAAATTCAATGATATGTTATGCATTATCCATCTTGAGTGGAACTGCTTCTACCCATTTAGTAAAGTAATCTGTTGCTGTAAGGATGTATCTATGCTGCTTAGAAGAGTGAGGAACGATCTCACCTATTATGTCCAATTCCCACTGATCAAAAGGTTTCTTAATGTTGACTGGCTATAATGGCAAGGACGGTTCTTCTGTCTCCCAGCGGCAGTTTGGCAGACTTGACATTTACTCACGTAATTGTGCGAGTCTTTGAATAATGTGGGCCAGTAATAGTGTGCGCGTAGGATTTTATGTGTAGTTGCATCTCCAGCATAGTGTCCGCCTGCTGGCCCGTCGTGGAGTTCCTGCAAAACATTTTTAGCTTCAGATTCTTTAAGACATCTAAGTAGAATAGAATCATAATTTATCCTAAAAAGAACATTATTCAAGAGTTGATATTGTTTGGGTTTCAACATTAGAGCTCTTTTCTTAGTATAATCAAGGTGTGAGGTCCATACCCATTCTTCAGATAATAAATGATATCGGCATATAATGACTCATTATCATTTAGGCTTACCTCGTACACTTGTATGCCTGCAGATGGAATTTTAGATATTAGTGATGCTCCGGCCAGCATTTTGCAAAAGCCTTGACCTTTTACAATGCTTGCTGGTTTGATTTCTATACCATATTCCTGTAAGGTAGTAACCCAATTGGCTCTTTTCTCACCCACATCTTTTCGCACTAAAAGATTTCTTACCGTTGGAAATAGTACAATGATTTTTGTGTGGGTTTTGAGTAAAAAGGGTCTAAAATATTTGATTGCTTTGAAAATAGCGTAAGCCTGTTTCTCCACATCTGAATAATTTAATTCAGCTCCCTGTAAATTTGAACTAAAGAAAGCAATCGGGGCTTCTGCCTTCTCTTGATTTGTCTAAGTAAGTATCGCTGCGTATGATCTGTCAGATGCAAATGTATATAAAACAAAAGGCTCTGAAAAATTTGGAGTCGCTAAAGATGGAGCATTGATAATTGCTTGTTTGATTAGATTGAATGCCTCATATTTTTCTTGGCCCCACTTTAAGTTTGAGTTCTTTTTTATCATTGTTTGGAAAGGAGATACAAGTCTTGAAAAGTCTGGAACAAATCTCTTTACAAAGTTGATCTCACCAAGGAAAGATTGCATAGTTTTTTTGTTGTGAGTTAGGGAAATTTCGGAAATCTCTTTGATTCTATTAGGGTCAATGTGAATTCTAGTTTTTTATTCTATGAATCCTAGAAGTTTTCCTTCACTTAATGCGAAAAAAGGACTTTTTAGGGTTGAGTTAAATTCCATACCTGAGACAACGTTGGAAGATTTGTTTTAAATCTCTGAGATGGTTGCTTCGTGTCTTGGAATAGACAGTTATATCATCCAAATACATTACCACAAACTTATTAACTAAACCTTTGAATGCAATGTCCATGACTCTCTGAAATGTGGCACCAGCATTAATCAGACCAAAAGGAATTTTTTTTATATGCGTAGGTACCCCATTTGGTTTTGAATGTGGTTTTTAATTGATCGTCAGGATGTACCAAAACTTGATTGTATCCTGAAAATCCATCTAAAAAGGAGATTAATTCTGACCCAACGACTGCCTGCAAGATTTTTTCCATAGGAGGCAAAGGAAAATTATCCCTTTGGCAGGCTTTATTAAGGTTTCGAAAGTCAATACAGATTTTAATATCTTCGTTTTTCTTTCTAACAGGGACCATGTTGGAGACCCATTTTCAATGTCGAACGGGGAAAATTATTTTGGCTTTCAATAACTTGTTGAGTTCGGATTTAATCTGATTTTCTAAATTGGGATGGATTTTTCTCAACTTCTGTTGGACTGGTTTTGCATTTTCCATCATTGGAATAGTATGCTGGGTGATAGAAGTGTCGTATGTTTTAATTTCATCATAGTTCCAAGCAAAAACATTTATGTATTGTCTCAAAAGCTGAATATATGCTAATTTTTCTTCGGGAGTTAGGCCAAGGCCTAGTTGATGTTTTAGGGTTTGGTATCAGTTCTTAGATTCACTAATTCGTAATTCAAAGTTGAACTTTGGAGTTTTGAATTAGTAGATCTTTTAAACCGATCTTTCAAATCATAAAGGTCTTCTAATTTGACTATTGACTTAGGTATAGTATTGTTAGTGCTATCTTATTGCAATTGTCGGTCATGTTGGTCTTTGTTAATTATTTGATTGGTATAAGATCTCTTGGATGTGAGAAAACTCACGATATCAGGATCGTCATTGAATATTCTCCAATTTGTGATGTTATCAAGAATTGAAGGTCTAAAGATTAATTCTATTGAAAATCTATCAGGACTAAAATCTTCTGAAGGGGTAAATTTAGAAGCTACGTTAGCCAAAAGGTCTGCACTTGCATTCTAGAGTCTAGGAATTGATGAAATATTAAATGCTATAAAGTGCTCAGTCAAATCTTGAACTAAAGATTGATAATGTTTTAAATGACCTGATAAGCAATGTATAGTATTACGTACCTGTCTGACTACAATTTCAAAGTCTCCGAAAACTTGAAGGTATTTGACATTTAATCTGATTTCTTTGTACAACCCTTGGACTAAAGCTTCATACTCAGTTGTATTGTTGGTGCAATAAAATTCGAGTGTGCAAGTTAACATAGTTTTATTTCCTTCTGGACTAACTAGCATACACTCTGCTCCTGCTCCTTCGTTAGATTTAGAACCATCAAAAAATAATTTCCAAAATGAAGATTTATTTACAGGACTATCTAAAAAATTGATACATTTAGAACTATCAGAAAAGTTTTCGACTTCGGACAAAACAGAATGTTCTAAATAAGGTGACGTATGAGCATTAAAATTCCCTAGGAAAGAATCTACTGAGTAATTGCCAATAATACTGTTGTTATATGATATTGGTTCATTTTCCCCCTAGAGTTATGTTACTATGTACTTCTGATGTCGTTCTCGTTCAACTTTTATTTGATTTGGTTTACCATTGTAGGGCAGCCATATGTGTGACCAATCAATTGCAAAGTATCCATGAAGTATTTTTGACCAATCCCTGCTAAGAATTAAGCCATAAAATTCTGGAATATCAGCAACCAAAATATCTATAACTTGACATACCTTTGGGTTGGATGAAAGGCTTATGGTAACCTGATTTAATTCATCAATTACCTCTACTTGTGATCGGTCTAGCTGGACTATGCGCACAGCAGACTCCTGTGGATGAACGTTCAATTTTGTACATATTGACTTCGGTAAAATATTCGATGAAGCTCCAGAATCCACTAAACAATTATGCACATTTTTATTAAAAATTTCATAAGTAAGAAGAAAGGGGGGAGTATGAGATCTCGATCTACCTCCAATTAATATGACATCATTTGGATCAACCTTGTTAATCACATTAGTCGGAGGTCTACCCATGTCATGGGAAGCTTGAGAAATTACAGCCGTAGGCAAAGGTGCAACTGGCATAGCATGTAATTCTTTCAAAATTATCTTTTGCTAGTGTTTTAACTTGCTTAATTCGTAAAGAGTGATATTGGCCCAAGTCTTCTTCATATCTTCTATAATATTGTACTCCATTTCATCGAGAATGATCAGCGTTTTAGATGGAGTAGACGCATCTGTTTGGACTAGGATAGTTTGAGTTGTTTTAGATGTTGTCTTCTTGGGTGCGACTTTATCCTTCATTGCCGAGCTTGCGCTCTTTGGCTTAGGGGTAGTTTGGGGGGGATCAAGCTGATTTCTGCTTCGTGTACTAACCAAAAATGCTTCTTGATCCTCTTCTTGTGGGAGGATGAAATCTCACATTCCTTGTAGCTCTACAACTTCTTCTTCATCATTTTGCTCTTCAGTAGCGATTTCCTCTTCTTCCTCAGATTCAACGTTTGTAATAGTGTTGGGGGGCTTTGAATCAGTCGAGGGATTACTTTTAAAAGCTCTGTAGGGCTTCTTTGAAGAAGTTTCTGCCACTTGTTTCTTGATGTCGACCATCTCGTTAGACATGGTCTTCAAAACTTTTTGCAATCCTTCTAAATCAAAAGGATCTTTCAATTGCTTTTTCTTGGGATCTTCTTTGAATGTTACCTTCTTAGACTTTCGTTCTTTGATCACGGTCTTCTTTTCAAGGGCTATAATCTGTTTCTCTATAGCTATTTCTTCTTTCATGTTTTCAGCCAAAGTTGTCTTATTAGCCCTATCCACGAAGATTGCTATATTTGATGGTAATGCAGTAATGTACCATTCACTTCTTACTTCTTCGCTGGGGTTGGAAGTGGTAGGAATTTTTTTTAATAGTTTATTGAAATAAGAATTGAAGTCTTTGACGGGTTCTTTTGATTAGGCCTTGAGGTTTGACAAGCCACTAATCAACGTTGTAGTAGACCTATCATCACCAAACTTAATGAGGAATTGCTCCTCAAAGATGTCCCAACTAGTAATAGATCCAGATGGTACTCAAAAATACCATGATCCGGCTGTTCCTTGGAAGGTATATGGGAAAAGTCGAATGACAGCATCTTCATTAGTAACTCCATTAATATTTATTGATAGCATAAAGTTATTGATATGCTCTTCCGCTAGCATGCCTTCTTCAGGATTCAATTTAGACAGCCATTTTTCAGGATGGACTGGCAGCCAACTCAAGGGCACAGGAATTAAGACTGCCCCTGGATTGTTCCATGGAGATTGAGCCATTGTTGATTTACTAACAGAACGAAGTGGAGAAGATGATCCCTGAGGTCGAGAAGATGAGGATATAATAACTCCATATGATTGAGAAGGGGATGTAGAAGTACCAGTAGGTTGGTGAACAATGATCTGGAGCGGCGGAGTGGATGGTTGACTTCGCGGTGAGGAAGTTGAGATGGATGATGATGGTGAAAGAGTCTCGCTATCAGACCCTTTAGGTGATTTCCTTGCTCTCTTCCTAGTGGGTAGAGGTAATTCAGTTGGTTGTACACCAAATTTTTCACTCTTTAATCTGGTCAAGGGATGAGCAGGGTTATATTGCGAAGTAACGCTGCCTTGAGATTTATCAGATCTTGGAGGAGATATAGAAAATCACTGAAGTTTGTGAATCAAAGATTCAACTTCAGGAGGTTCAAAAATAGATTGTTCTGAAATATCGGGGTTTATAGTAGCGGTTGCTGATCCTATGACTTCTGACTGTGGATTTAAAGATTCTAAATGAAGTGGAGAAGTCGGGGGAGATGGTGAGGGCGATTTACTCTCAGAATGGTATTTTGATTTGGACTTACTTGCCATTCATAGTTACAAGCCCTCCTTCTAGCACCAAATATGTTGAAGCCCCGAAAATCGGTTCAACAACAAGGGGGATACCCGCCCGGTCCGGACCTTGGTTGGTAACTCCTTTTCCATTTGGTATAGCGGGTCCGATTGGGGATAATGGTACCAGTTTCCCAATTTGTGTGTGTGTGTGTAAGATTGATTGATGTTTGTGGCTTTAAAAGATTCTAAATGAGATAATCTACTTCTAATTCTAATCTAATGATATGCAATTGTATTCTAAATAAGCAACGACATCTAATATCTATACTAACCCGGGGTAAGATTTTTCTGTTATGCGATCTAAAATGATTTCAAATAACAATTGGTAATAAAGATCATTCAACTGTTATAAGAAAAGAATTCAATATAGATGAACTACTTCGCATAAAAAGTTAGACGAAACAGTTGTGAGAAGCATATCGCATAGTAAGTTGTTCACATATCAAGCACAAATAAATAGCTATCACCATACAAAAGTGCCAAATGATAACTCAGGCATTCAAGCATTAACATGTAAACAACTGAATTTAAATATCACTCTAACACAGGAGATAGAAATAGTTAAGAGATAGAAGTACCATTTATAACTAGTTCTACTCATGCGCTTCAAGCGATAACGATTTATCTCTTCTCAATCTTACATCAACTAAGAGTACAGAAGTGCAACATCAGTAGCAGATATCAGATGCAAAAATCAATAAAGCCTATTCCATTCATTCACCAAAACCTCCTCGGAGGGTGCAAAAGTGCACACAAGTTTTTGATAAATTCCTGGACTCTTCTCTAAATGCATGAGAAGGGTTTAAATACTACTAACTATGTCTAAAAATAATTTATTTACAAAAATTTAGGATACGGTTTAAATGACCGTCCTTTTTCTAAGAAAAATAAAATAAAAGTATTTCTAAAATTAAATCTAAAACTAACTATTTATGTATTTTCTCCTTAATGTCACAAGCATTCAGCATTTGCTTGATATGAGTCTGTTGGTTGACTTCAGCCTTTAAATGTGCTGCAAAACGGAATCAGCAAGCGCTAGCACCATCTTTTCAGTTTTGGGCTTACAGGAGACTGAGCAATTAGAGGCTTCCCATTTCGAGCATCGGAAACTGCCTTTGTTTCTTAATCCAGGCTTCCTTAGTGCAATTTTCACTTCTTGCGTGTTTTCTTGTAGTGGATGTAAAGTTGAAATTTTTTGAAAACAATGATTCTGAGAGATCTTGACCTT
This sequence comes from Pinus taeda, assembly GCA_000404065.3. Classification (NCBI taxonomy): domain Eukaryota; kingdom Viridiplantae; phylum Streptophyta; class Pinopsida; order Pinales; family Pinaceae; genus Pinus; species Pinus taeda. Next base: position 15,415 of record APFE030577247.1, on the reverse strand, counting down.
GAGTCCTAAACTACCTGTCTTGATGTCAGTGTTGTCTAATATTCCTTTAACCATTTCTGTGCAGGGGAGAATTTTGGGCCTTGCCGCTCTTCGGTGCAGGAATGAACAAGCTAACTCTACAACTGATGCCTCAGACGACCTTGATGAGCCTGTAGTAGCCATAAATCCCATTACTTTAGGTTTTATTTCCTCAAATAGATTATGTATGCCTTCCCAGGTGAAGATACCCGCGTTTCTGTTGCATGTTGTGTCTTTTTGCAAGGGTGGATTTTCTCTGTCTTTAGATATCAGAGCCTCACCTATTTTCACCGTAGTTTCTTGTACATTTCTTTGTATAACCTTTTGTCCTTCGTTCCTGCAATTTACAAGTGAGGTGAGAGTAATGACAATAAATAACGACGGGAATGCTTTGACTACCAAAGACATTTAAAAATATTCCACCTTACGTGAACTGGCTCTTTGATAAAATCAAAACTAGATTTCATTAACAACTGGCAACTACTTCATAATGAGCATTTAAAGCACATAACCATTCCCGTTTAGAAACACTTTTCCTTGAATAATGAACCAGAAAAATTTGCGATGAGATGATGTATCGCAATATCACATGATCGCTCTTTCATTCTTTCATGAGATCGCTTTTCTGCTTTATCGTGATATCACAATACCGCAATATCGTATGGTCACGTTATCGCAAACTCGTAACTATGCGCATTTCGCGTTTAATGTATTTTTTGCGAGGTGCGATTTTGCAATATGCAATATCGTATATCGGCATTTTCTGCGCTTTTTCCAAATAAGTGCGTTTTAAAGCATGCGATGGGATATATATGTTTTTAATATGTGATCTCACATTGCAATCTCACATTCTTAGAGTTTTGGGTTGTAGGGAGGCATCCTGTTATCTTTTTTGCGATACAATATCCTTTAGGGAGTGATTTTGTCTTCCCTCATCACAAAACTTAAGTTTTTTTTAGATATTTTCAAAGGTATTTTCTTAAGTTTACGATGGTAAGTTTTATTGAATAGGAAATACAATCACTAATTGATTTTTTTGAATTTTAGCTAAGGGTCCCCATATATTTAATATTAGTCAAAACACTAAATAAAAAGGGGGGTTTTTGGTGGCCACAACACCAAACTAATATAGGGTCCAAAAAAAAATTCCCAGCACACTGCCCTAGACCCCGTAGAGGGGGGCTACCCACCCCCC
>APFE030577247.1:2392-14182 GCA_000404065.3 Pinus taeda | reverse complement strand
GGGTCTCATCCCCCCCTCTTATTCCTCGGTTATCTATGTACGCTAGTCGTGGACAGAATATAACACAACCCAACATTCTCCCACTTGTTGTTTTCTTTCCACAGGGGGGCATATGAGAGCTTAGTCATTTATCCAACCCTACAACACCCATTATCTCTCTACACCAAGAGAACTTATCAAAGCTTAGAGATTTTGTCAATGCATTTATAGTATTCTTAAAAGTGTCCACCTTTACCAGCAACACCTTTTTGTCTTCTATCATATCCCTCACAAAGTGATACTGAACATCGATGCGCTTTGTCTTTGAATGGTAAGTAGGGTTCTTTGCTAAGAAAATTGCACTTTGGCTATCACAATCTATCCTTATAGCTCCCTGTAATAACCCCATACTTGAACACAATCTCTGCAACCAAACTACTTCCTTGCTTGCATGAGTTGTTGTCATGTATTCTGCCTCTATAGTTGATAGTGCCACTACAGATTTTCTTACTCATCCAACTGAATGCACCTCCAAATAGGTTAAACACATACCCACTTGTAGATCTTATCTGATCGAAATATCCAGACAATTCTACATCAAAAAATCCACAAATATCCAACACTTTGTCTAATCTTGGTCTTCATTTGTAGCACAAACCATAATCACTAGTGCCACACAGATACCTGAAAATATGTTTCATTGTTGTCTAGTGCTCATTCCCTGGTTTTGATATATACATGCTCAATACTCCCACTGCATGTGCAATGTCTAGTCTAGTACAAACCATTGCATACATCAAACTACCGACTACACTTGCATATGGAACATGGGACATGTCCTCTTCCTCTTCTTGTGTCTTCGGACACTCTTCGACAGATAACTCTACACCTATAGGAATAGGAACCTTCACTGATTTACTATCCTGCATATTAAACCTCTGCAATATTGTCTTGACATACTTCCTCTAGTTTAACCAGAGCTTCCTCTTTACCCGATCTCTTTTAATTTCCATGCCAAAATATAGTTTGCAGCACCAAGATCTTTCATGTCGAATTTGGAGTACAATTGGGTCTTCAAATCCTAGATAATTTCTTTTTCATTTCCAACCAGCAACATATCATCCACATACAAGACCAAATAAATATCACAGTCACCAATTAATTTAAAATACACACAATGATCTATTTTTCTTCTAGTGAAGCCAAGTCCCCGTATAAATGTATCAAATTTTTTATACCACATGCTTGGTGACTATTTTAACCCATATAGAGACTTCTTTAACTTGCATACCAGTTATTTCTTACCCTTCACTGCAAAGCCTTCAAGTTGCTTCATGTAGATCTCCTCTACAAGATCCCCATGAAGAAATGTTGTCTTCACATCCATCTATTCTACCTTAAAATCAAAAGCCGCAGCAACAGATAAAAGTAATCTAATAGAAGCTACCTTGGAAATAGGAGAAACAAATATCACCAAAATCAATTCCCGGCACCTAGGAATAACCTTTTGCTACCAACCGAGCCTTATATTTCTCCACCTTTCCTTCTGCATTTGTCTTCTTCTTGAACACCCATTTGCTACCAATGGGTTTCCTTCCAGCCGGCAACTCCACCTGATCCCAAGCCTCACTTTTGTGCAAATTTGTTATTTCATCAATCACGGCCTCTTTCCAAAGTTTTCCATCCTCTGAATCTACTGCTTCCTTCACAATTTTGGGATCATCATCAGTAATAGATAAAGAAAAATTTGAACAGAAAGCAGATGGACTATACCTTTCTTGCTTCCTTCTTTCTCGAACTGATCTTATCACACCCGCAGTTTATGGCTCTTCATCTTTTGATTCCTCCTCTGTTGTAGAGTCTGATTCTTCCTCCTTAAGCTCAAACTCTATCTTTTGATGTTTCTTTGGTTGGACTTCATGTTTAATAACATCTTTCACCTTTATGAACACCACATCTCGGTTGTACACAACCTTCCTTGTTACTGGGTTCCAAATCTTATAACCCTTGAAGCCATCCTTATACCCAATAAATATGCACTTTTCAGATTTACTATCCAACTTGGTTCTTTTCTCCTTTGGAACATGTACATATTTATCACATCCAAATGCCCTCAAATGTGACAGAGAGGGTTTCTTACCAGTCCATACCTCTTGTGGAGTCTTATCCTCCAATGTTGATGAAGGTGAACTATTGACTAGGTAACATGTTGTCTCCACTGCCTCTGCCTAGAATTCCTGTCCTAACCTGGCACCACTGAGCATGTTTCTCACCCTTTCCATCAACGTCTTCTTCATTCTTTCTACAACTCCATTTTGCTTATGGGTGTATGGAGTAGTCTTCTGTCGTGCTATACCACACTTCTTACATAATTCTTCAAATTCCTTGTTGCAAAAGTCTACACCATTATCTATCCTCAACACCTTTATCTTCTTCTCTGTTTGCTTTTCCACCAAAGCCTTAAATTCTTTAAACCTATCAAGGACTTTAGATTTCTTCTTAAGGAAATATATCCATGTATTCCTGGAGAAGTCATCTATAAATGATACATAGTACACAGACTTACCCAGCGATGGAACCTTCATAGGTCCAAACACATCACTGTGCACAAGCTCTAATATTTGTTTCACCCTCTTACCACCAGATGGGAAACTCACTTGATTCTACTTCCCATATACACAATTTTCACAGAAATTGAAATCCAGAAAGCTATTACTCATACCTTCTACCATAACTTTACCATGAAGTATTCGAAGGCCCTTCTCTCCAATATGTCCAAGCCTTTGATGCCAAAGCATGGTCTTCTCTCCAGAGACCACTATATTTTTTGCTCCACTTTCAGGAACCACAGAACTATTGAATCCATCAACAACAGTGCTACCTTACAACTTGTACAGAGTTCTAATCTGAACTCCCCACATCAATACCAGTGCTCCGCGAACCATCTTGCAGGTATCCTTCTCGAACACTATTTTTACACCTACATCATCCATCTTTCTTACAGAAATCAGATTTCTGGCCAATGTAGCAATATGCAAAACACCCAGAAGTGTTCTAACCCTTCCACCTTGCAACTTCAACTTTTACTTTTCTGCGAACAATGATTCTAGCCTTCCTATCATCCCCTAAGAATACATCACCACCATCATTTTTCTCATACTCGTAGAACCACTCTCTATGGGGAATGAAGTGAAAGGATGCACCTAAGTCAATCAACCATGTCTCATAATCTACATGTGCACTTGAAGAAGCCAAGTACACATCCCAACCTTCATCTGAGGTGGTTTTTGCCTCCGCAGAAGGAGCATCATCAGATCCCTTTCCTTTGTGAGGAGCTTTAGATTTACAGTCCCTTTTGTACTGCCCTTCCTTTCCGCATTTCCAGCACACCACTTTTACAGGTTTTCTTGGAGATTTAGATCTCCCTCTAGATTTAGATCTCCCACTTGATGACTTATTTTTGCTTCTATGCTAGGACTGTCCTCGTACAGACAAGTAATCACCATTTTGGCTCTCCATATTTTTCCGTCTCATCTCCTTTGTTAGCAAGGATGAGACTATTTCATCAAACTGCAAGGAAATTGCATTGCTACCTATTGCAATAACCAAACTATCCCACGAAATCTGGTAGAGAACACAACAAACTAATGCACTTATCTTCATATGAAATTTTAATATCTACATAGAATAACTGACTTACCATAGCATTAAATGCATTCAGATACTCTATCACCGAGTCTCCATCTTTCATCTTGAGGTTATAAATATTTTTCCATAGGAATAGTTTATTCACTAGAGGCTTAGATTGGTACAAAGTCCCTAACTTGTCCCATAAAGCCTTCATCGTAGCTTCCACTGATACATTCAGTAATACTGAATCTAAGACACACAATTGTATTGTGCTCTTTGCCTTCCAATCCAACTTCTTCCATTCTTCATCGGACACTCTCATTAGTTTAGTACTCGAGTCTATCACGTCCACTGATCTTTATCCACCAGCAAATCCTCCAACTTAAGTTTCCACAACTCAAAACTCTGACCATTAAATTTTACTATCTCTATCTTTCCATTACTCGCCATCTTCTTTCACCACCATAATTGATCCCGCAAATCTCCCACTGAATAGGGTCTATGATAGGCCCGAGCAAAACCCATCAACAACAAAGGAATTCCCTTGAAGCCAAAACAGCTCTAATACCAAATATAGGTTTTAACTTTGTACAGAAATTACCTGCATATTAATTCTAAAGCATTGAAAATAAACAATGCGAGAGCATAACACATAAAACACATATACACAAAGATTTCCCCCTAGATCCCAAAATCGGGACTACCAGTTTGATTTTTCATTATATTCCTTTCCATGTTACAATACATATTTATACATGCTGAAGCATCCAATACCATGGAATGAAAAACTTCACATCCAAAACCATGGATCGAAAACCATCACATCCAAAACCATTTGCAAAAACCATGCACAAAACCATAGGTAGGTTCGCCCAACCTAATATAGGGTCCAAAAAAAAAGTTCCCAGGGTGCTGCCTTGGACCTCATAGAGGGGGCTATTTGCCCCCCTCATACCCCCCTATGACCCCCTCATTGCACAATTGGCATAATGAAGGGGGGGTTCTGCCCCCCCTCTAACCCCCGGGTTAACTACGTAGGCTAGTCATGGAAATAATATAACACAACCCAACAAATCAACTGGAGCAGCAATTGAAGCAAGTAGCGAAGGAAAGGGAGGAGGTTATCAAAAAAATGAGAAATCTCAACTGGGAAGCATACTGGAAATTCTTAGTTAAGCCCTATAGCCAATGGATGACCCTACGTTGCCTAACCAATTCCACACAGAAAATAGTGCCAACACTAACATATGTCATATTTACTAGGCAATTGAAATCTGCGATCGGCCAACCGACACAACTCAAACAAATGATAGACATTTGTGATCTAAAGGATCACATGCAAAGGAGTTAGTCACATTATTTTATTTCTATTTTAGTTTCATTTTTCATAATCTAAGGAAGGTCGTTTAAACCTCATCAACTATTTTTGTAATAATCTATTTTAGGACCCATAATTTTAGTATTTAAACCCCTCTCATGCATTTAAAGAGGGGTCCAAAAATTTTATTAGAAACATTCTTCAAAACATGCACTTTTGTACCTTTGAGGAGGTTCTGGTAAAATGAATGGAACAAGATCTATTTTCTTTTATATCTGGCATGTTCTACTGAAAGTGCAATTTTTCACTCTTAGATGATGTTGGATTGGTTGGAATTAGTCTGAAATGTTGTGTTAAGAAACTCACTCACAAGTCATTCCACACTCTTTTAAAATACACTCCAACTATATGGACTCATTATTCAAAAAATAGATTGATATTGCCATACACATGAGCAGAACTTACTATAAATGGTACTTTTATCTTGTGATTTTTTTATTTATGTATCAGGCAATAACTTTCTTCAATTTCTTTATGTATGAAAGTTTGAATTTTGGTTAGCATTATTGCACTTTTCTATGGTGTTGGCTTTAATTTCTTGCGAAATACGTGAATGATTCTATATGTGATATATCTTTCACAATCGTTTTCGCTAACTATCCAAAACGATTATTGTTAAATGATTTCATTTCTTATTAGAGTTGACTAATCTTTATTACTAATTTTTGTAGGACATTATTGTAGATCATCTTGTTTTTATTCTTGGGTATAGTTACAGTTAGATAGTGTTTAAAAATACGATATATGCATGTGACTAATAGTTTAGATTAGATTACATTTAGTTAAATCATTTTCCCATTACATCATATATCAACCCATAAACACTACCAAAATCTCTTTTTGGGAAACTGGTCCCATTATCCTAGTCGGAGCCACTACACCAAATGGAAAAGGAGTTGCCAACCAAGGTCCAGACCAAGTGGTTTTCCCCCATGTTGTAGCAACGATTTTCGAGGCTTCAACATTTTTGGCACTAAAAGGACGGCCTGAATTATGAACGGAAAGTAAATTCAAACTAGTAGGCCATTCTAAGAGTAAAACTCCCTCACCCTCACCTCCAACTTCTCGATCACATTCTAAATCTCCGAATCCTAAGCGAGAAGTTATAAAAACACCCTTAGAACCCACTGCTGAAATTCCACAGAAACTAGATCATTCTTCTTCTATAGAAACCCTTGAAGTCCAATATCTTATTCATAATTTTCAAGGGATTTCCATATCTCAAGAAGAATCTAAGTTAACCCAAGATGTCAATACTTCTCAATTTCCCTCATCTCAACAGTTAACTAGAGCACAGAGTGAAAATTTTAGTATTCCCCCATTTGAATTTCCTCTACCAAGCCATAAGAGAGCGAAGAATACATCATCTAAATCTCATAGTGAGGTTCTTTCATAATCCCCTCAATCATCTTCATTATTTCCATCCATTTCATCACAAGATCAATCACCCACCTCACAACTCTAAATCATGATTTACACAAGTAGTGGAACTCAAACCTCCTCTACCCAATCACCTTCAACCACTGGAACATCTTATTCTACACAGACACCAACAATGGCTCAAAACCCTCCAAGGCCATGGACAAATCCAAGAGTTGTAAGAATGGAAGGACCTTTACATCCATTACCATCTCATCCCAAGAAATGGCTACCAAAGTTCAATCCTGATAATGGCCTACTAGTTGAGGAACATATGAACAATTTTATGTTATCTATTAATCTAAATGAAGTAGTAGAAGAAGATGAAGTTGTAAGATTATTTCCTTATAATTTACAAGGATCAACAGGATCTTGGTACTTCTCATTACCCCCAGGTTCTATAAATAGTTGGGATGCCTTTCAAGACCAGTTCCTAACTAAATTTGCAGATGATAGATCCATGGCTACCCTAATCAATGATCTCTCCAATTTGAAAGCCGAACCTAAGGAGCCAATTAAAGACTTCAGCTCTCGCTTTAATTATTGAATAAAATACCAGTGATATCCAAGCCTAGTGATGATGTCCAAAATGAGTGGTACATTTCTACTCCCCCTTCGAACACAGCTATTTCTATTGATAGGGCTGCCAAACCAACTTTGGTAGAAAACATGAAAGAAGAAATAGCTGTAGAAAAATGAATTTTAGCCTCAGATAAGAAGAATGCTTTAGAAGAACGAAAATACAAGAAAGTGACTTTTAGAGATGAATCAAAGAAAAAATCACCTAAAGATCCTTTTGATCTTTAAGGTTTACAAAAATTCCCAAAACCATGTTTAATGAAATGGTTGATATCAAGAAACAAGTAGTAGAGACTTCCTCAAAGAAATATTTCAGGCCATATAAAAGGAATTCCCCTATTGACCCTAAGCCTCCAAATGCTATATCAAATGTTGAATTGGATGGAGAGGAATATGAAGTCTCAACAATTGAAGAACAAACAGATGATGAGGAAGTAGTTGAGTTAAAATGGATGTTGGATTTTGTCCTTCCCAATGAAGAAACACAAGAAGCCTTGCATGTTGCAACCCGAAGTAGAGGCTCTGTTGATTCACCACCAAAAAATCCAAAATAAAAGGTATTAATTTTGTCTCCCAAGACAAAACAACAAGTAAGAAGTCTTCATCCAAATCTACCCAAACCACTCCTCTTCAATCAAATTCTTCACCTCTAGCTAAGACTATGATAGTATTCGATGAAATGGAATAAACACTAAAGATGATATGAAAAAGACTAGGGAAAACATTACCTTTCATGAGCTCAGCAAGTTCAAACATCAACAAAAGATACTACTCAAAGAACTCAAAGTAGCCCCTACTTTGCCTCTTCCTACCGCCGTACTCTCACAGGCTAGCCAAGAAATGGGAAGGCCCCCTAGTACTCCACTAGACAGAATCAATCCTACTGATATTGCTCTAATTAGAGGAATATCTTAATCCCATACTCCTACATTTTCGTTGACTTTCGAAATTTTCAACACAAATCTACATAACTGTTTAGTTGACTTTGGAGCTTCATCTAATGTTTTACCAAGAATAGTTTGCGAAAAATTGAATGTTCAACCTCAAAAATTCATTGTGTGCATTGTACAGTTAGACCGATCCCAAGTCAAAGTAATAGGGGAACTTAATCAAGTTACCATTAGATTTTCATCGAACCCTAAACTATGTCAAGTTATTGACATTCTTATAGCTGATATTCCCAAGTTCTACGGATTGATCCTTAGTAGAGATTGGTCAGAAAAACTCCATGGTTATTTTGTGACTCACTGATCTCACATGTGGCTTCCCTATAATGGAAAGCCAAATCAAATAAGGGTTGATCAAGAAAACCATCAAAATTATATTGTTACAGAAATTGAAGGAGAGAACGAACCAATTCCGTATAGTAGCAATATCATCAAAAACTACTCAGTCGAATCATTTCTAGGAAATTTCAATGTAAATACTTCACCTTTCTTAGAAAATTTTGTTGTATCACAAGTTGAAAACTTTTCTCAGATAGATACTTCTAAGTGTATAGATTTTATATATAAACCTATATTTAGCTCTTTATTTTGGAAATTATTTTTTGATGGATATAAATCCAATGATGGAGCAGGAGGAGGATGCATATTAGTTAGCCCAAAAGGAGAAAAAACTATGTTAGCATGCAAACTTGAATTTGATTGCACAAACATCATTGTTGAATATGAAGCATTAGTTCAAGGTTGTATAAAGCCATTAGCCTTAATATCAAATGCCTACTAGTGTTTGGGGATTCAAAGATTGTGATAAAACAAGTGAGAAATACTATACATTTTTGTCTGCACATTTGAGACATTATCAATCATTATTCCAAGACCTCACTTCTCACTTTACAACGTTTAGTATTTCCCCTATCCCCAGGCTCCAAAATGCAAGCACCAACCTTTTGGCTAATGTGGCCTCCAAGCTCATTCCACCAGGAGATTACAGTCCCAGTCGATTTTCTATTGAATTGAATTTTAGGCCTTCTATTCCTGACAATGTCACCAATTGGCGAGTCTTTAATAATGATTTGGATATCATAAGATTTTTGACATCAGAAGATTCTTATGATGACCAGATAATTGATGAAGATCAACATGACGGACAGCTCAAGAAAGATGCAACAAGGAATGTTATACCTAAGTATGTTGTTTAGCTGGAAGACTTATGTGACCCTAAGGACAGATTCGAAACACCGACCAACTAAAAACTTTAGAATTCAACTCTAAGGTTTGAATTGGTTAATCTTGGAACTGACCTTAAACCTCAAAATATCAATCTAGGTTTTGGGCATATATCAGATGAAAAATCAGCCTTCATACAATTGTTGAAGAAATATAAGAATGTCTTTGCTTGGAACTATGAATATCTTAAAACATACGACACTTCTATAATTCAACATACCATCCCCATGACATCTGATGAAAAACCTATGTAGTAGAAATTGAGAAATATTCATCTCAATTTAGAAAATCAAATTAAGTTTGAATTGAATAAACTATTGAAATCCAAGATTATTTTCCCAGTCAGACATTCCAGGTGGGTCTTCAACCTTGTCCCAGTCAGGAAAAAGAATGGTGATATGTGAATATGTATAGACTTCCGCAATCTCAATAAAGTTCGTCAAAAGGACAACTTTTTGTTGCCTCCTATGGAACAGATATTGCAATCAGTTGCGGGCTCAGAACTAATGTCTTTCCTGGATGGGTTTTCAGGTTATAACCAGATTCTAGTACATCCAGATGACTGGCTAAAAACTAGATTCAAAACCAAATGGGGCACCTATGCCTATCAAAAGATGCCATTCGGGTTAATCAATGTTGGTGCAACATTTAAAAGAACCATAAATATAGCTTTCAAATGTTTGGTAAACAAATCAATGGTAATCTATTTAGATGAAATAATTGTATGCTCCAAAAAACACAGCGATCATCTGAGAGATTTAAAACAAATATTCGAACATTGTTAAAAGTACGGAATTTCTCGTAATCCCAAGAAATCTTTCTTTGCATTAAGTGAAGGGAAACTCCTTGGATTCATTGTATCCAAAGAAGGGATTCAAATTGACCCAGATAGAATAAGAGAAATTTTCGAAATCCCTTTACCTCATAACAAAAAGTCTATGTAATCTTTCCTAGGGCAGATAAATTTTGTTAAAAGATTTGTCCTTGACTTTTCACAAATTGTTTTACCTCTTCAATCCATGATTAGTAAAAATTCTTTTTTCAAATGGGGACACACAAAGCATGAAGCCTTTAATTTGATTAAACAATCGATCATAAATGCTCCCTCTTTGGCAACTCCGAATTTTTCTAATTATTTCATTTTATATACTTTCACTTCCGAGAAATCATATGCAGCTATATTAACATAGGTCAATGATGATAAAGCCAAAGCACCAATTTCTTTCTTCAGCTCCAATTTATAGGGGACTAAATTGAAATATTCAGATGTTGAAAAACAAGCCTTTGTTGTTTTCAAATCCAAGCATTTCAGACCCTTCCTCCTCAAAACCCACACAAAGGTAGTAGTACCATTCTCACCAGTGAGAAATCTATTAATACAAAGGGATATAGGTGGAAAAAGAGCAAATTGGGTAACGGAACTGTAAGAATATAAGATTGAAATTAGACCAACTAAAATTGTAAAGGGTCAAGGTTTTTGCATAATGTTTAGTAGGAGCAGCCAACTTACCAGCACTACAAGATTCAGGTAACGATATACAAGTATATGAGGTAAGCCTTAATGATACTGAATCTAGATATGATGATAACATTTTTTATTTAAGAAAATGGTATGCCCCTCCACAACTAAATTACCAAATAAAAGGGGCTTTGAGGCTAAAAGCCAGACAATACTAAATCATCAATAATGTGTTATTTAGAATCAATTATGACTTTGTTTTGCTTAGATGTATTGAAAAATATGCGGCAGAAAAGGTTTTCCAGGATCTCCATGATGGGCCAGCTAGTGGACATTTTGGAGGAGATACGACTACACATAAAATCATGCATGTTGTCTATTATTGGCCTGTTACACTAAAATTTGTCACCATGACTATCTGCAGTTAGTATGGCTCCATCAACAGTCATACTATCCTCCTTTTCAAGCCTTATACCTCTACTCTCCATGTCAAACTTCAAGAAAGAGAGAAAGTCATTTAAAATCATGTTTATCTCTAGGTACGCAGGTTCTCTCTACCTTGCCTGCGTGTACGCATCCCAAGCTCATTGTACCTGCGTACTTGTACGCTCTGTAAGTCAAGGGATGGGTGCGTACTACTGTAAAGGTCAAAAGGCGCGAGTTTCATATTAACAAAGTTACTTGTGGTCATTTCTAGAGCATTCTAGAAGATTGTTTGACGTGTATTGAGCGCCTCCAGATGGTTCATGCATCCCTATGATAGAGGAACTTATCCCATCAAGAGAGGAGCTACCCCGTCCAAAAGAGGGAGTATCCCATTGATGTTGGACCTAAATAAATTCCTCTAGAACACTATAAATACAAGCATTGTGCCAGAGGAGGGGAGGTTGAAAGCTAAACATTCCAAAGGGTAGATGCTGCTGGAATTAGGACTTCCTTGTAGAAGCTTGTGAGGAGAGATTACCATCCTTTCTTGTTTCATTTGGAAGTGGGTGAGCTTATCAAAGTAAGGGAAAACTCTTGCTGGACCCTGGGAGGAACTTGCACAACACCAAGGCTTAGGTTGTAATGGTTTCTTTTGTTTCCTATTAATACAAATAAGTCCATTCTTCTCAACAATTTGTTACTAATGAGTTGTTTCATATACTCCTTGGTCTGTATGTTGAATATGTTTT
>APFE030577246.1:2589-16249 GCA_000404065.3 Pinus taeda | reverse complement strand
ACTAGTAACTCAACCCAAGTTGTTCTATGGATTCTAGAGCATTTGTTCCAACCCACAACCCTAAGGAATTATGAGCACCAATTAGAAAAAAAAACAATAAATGGAAAAACCCACAACACCATGGTTATCGAGGAAATGGAAAGGCAAGGCTAAAACCACTATCAATATAGACATATCTCCATGCTAATGACAACACATAACCAGAAACTCACATGCATATACCATGAATATGGAAATCAGTAAGGAAATCACATATGCAACTTGTTACCTACCGAGTAATATAGTCATAGTTGTTTATCCACCTATTCCCTTGTGCTTTCCTACTTTCCTTTGCCTTCTTTCTCCAATCCAAGTGAAAACTAGAGTGCTCCAAGAATGCTCCAAGAATTCTCTAAGTGTGCAAGGGTATGAGAAAATGTGTGAATAAAAGAGAGCTCCAAAATTGAAGTGACAAAAGGTTGTGAATTGATCCTCACAAGCCTTTTTATTATTGAGGCCTCTATTTTCTTCATTTTCCTTCATTTTTCCTTCAATTTCCCTCTCATGCAATTTTGTGATCTTTCATATCCCTTTTCTCTTCTTTTCCTTTATTTTAATAAATAAATGTTAATTAATTCCACTTTTCCTTTGCTAATATATTTTCTAGTTTCCATAGCCATTAATTAATTACCATTTATACCCATCACTATGTTTGTCCTAACATTCATCTTGGAATATTGGTCCCATGATGTTGGTCTTATTTTTTGTTTACAAAGGAAATCAATTAGGGATTGTTACAAACCCCTCCCCCTTAGGGGAACACCGTCCTCAGTTTTTAATGACACTTATAAACCAGAAAAACACATGCTTCCCATGGATCTTTATAAGATAGCTTGATGCAACATTTACAACATATCATGCTGCTGAGATAATGACCATCATACCATGAACACCATACCACTTATTGGAGCTTTATAAGACAATTTGATGTAGTATTTACATACATATGCATTTATATATAGACATGAAAAAAACACCACATCAAACACATATATCATAATACATGCACTCAACTAGTGAATAGAGAAGGACACATAGCCCACATATGATTAGCCATATCCCATGTAGCTTCATCAGGCCCAAAGTGCTTTCACTTCACTTTAATTTTCTTGATTTCTCGATTCCAAAGCATGAGCATCTTTCAATGCAAAATGCATTAAGGTTTTGACTATAATTCTCCTTCTAGTTACACTTGTAATACATACCATTAAATCACATCATCAACATCCTTTACATACTTCTTAAGCAATGAAACATGGAATTTCACTATTGAAGTCAGTCGAAGTTGGTAGGCCACTTCTCCAATACTCTCAAGGATATTGAAAGGCCCACAATACCAAGGTGTGAACTTGGTACATGATCCAATCCTCAAGGATCTCCTCTTGGGCTTGATGTGCAAGTAGACATGCTCCCCAACCTAAAACTCATTAAATACCATGTGTTCCATGTTCACTGGATCACTCCAACTAATAGGAGTATCACAAATCTTCCCATAAAGTGCCTCAATGGAATCATCTTCAAGGACTCCTGATACCCATTATTGTATACAAACTCTACGGATGGAATATATTCTCCCCATGTTTTTAGTTGATGCATGGCATACATCGTTAGCATGTCCTCAAGATTCCTGTTAATCCTGTTTTTTTGTCCATATGTCTACAGATATTAAGTTGTACTGAAAGCGAACTTTGTACCCAAACCTACAAACAACTCTTTCCAAAACCTGGAAGTGAACTTGGCATATCTATCTGATAGAGTCTTCTTAGGGATACCATGCAACCTCACTATATCCCTAATGAATACCTGAGCTACCTCACTAGCTAAATTAGTAGACTTCACTGGAATGAAATGAGCTACCTTCATTAACTTGTCAACCACAATTGTGATGGAATCATGTTGCCTATATGTCCTCAGAAAACCTGTAATGAAGTCCATGGAAATGACCTCCCATATCCACTATGGAATTAGAATCAGCTACAATAAACCACCTCAATTCTTGCACTCTAATTTTTCCTAATGGAAATCCAAACATTTCTTAACATACTTAGCTACCTATTTCTTCAATTCCGGACAGTGATATAACTTATTAAACAATGTAAATGTGTTATGATATCCCATATGACCTAAATATGGATTGACATGAAATTCCATCAAGATAAGCTTCTTAATCTCACTATTGTCCAACACATAGATATTGTCCCTAAATATAACCAAACCATCTATCATGAGATGATAATCCACATCTCGATCACCTGTACCCTGATTCTGTGACCTACGCTTAAGTTGTTGGTACCTTTCATCCTATTTTCCTGCCGGCAAGATCCACTCCTGCAAGTCTATCCCATAAGATCTCATAGATGCAATATTATTTATGTGTACTATTCTACTAAGAGCATCTGCAACCATGTTCTCTTTATCCTTAATGTACATGATCTCAAAGTCAAACTCATTGAGCATTGCAAACCACCTAGCTTTCCTGGAATTCAGATTAGGTTGGTCAAACAAATACATCAATACACTATGATCACTCATTAGAATAAACCTCCTGTTAAGAAGATCATGTCTCCACATCCTCAATGCATGAATGATAACTTCCAATTCAAGGTTGTGAGTCATATAATTATGCTCGTTCTCATTTAGTTTCATTAACTCATAGCATACCACATGTCCTTCCTGCATCAGGACTCCATTAAGTCCTCTCTTTCAAGCATCTGTACACACCACAAACTCTTTATCTAGAACTACAATCTTCAAGGAAAGAGCATTTTGTAAGCAACTACACAAAACTAGTTGAACACTATTCAGCCCATTCAAACTTCTTTGCTTTTTGCTGCAAAGATGTAATAGGATAGGAAATCCATGAGAAGTTCCTAATGAAATTCCTTTAATAACATGCTAGTCCCATAAATTATTTAACCTTATCCACATTTCTAGGAGTTTCCCACTCCATGATAGCTTTCATTTTTTTCATGTCCACTGCTAAACCTTCCTTGCAAACCACATTCCCTAAGTAATGAGCTTTAGTCTGAAAGAAGTTGCACTTACTAAGCTTGGCATACAACTGATGTTCTCTCAACAATATTAACACTACTCCTAGGTATTATGTATGCTCTTCCTCATTCTTATAATATATCGATATCTCATCAATGAATACTATCACACATTTTTCCATATAAGGACAAAACACACTATTCATCAAACACTTGAAAGGCACTAGAGCATTAGCAAGACAAAAAGGAAACACTACAAACTAATAATTCTCATACTTGGTATGAATGTGGTTTTGTAGATGTCCTCTTCTTTTATGTGTACCTAATAATACCCTTATCTCAAATAAATCTTTGAGAACATTGTTTCTGCCTTCAACGGATCAAATAAGTCATCAATTCATGACAAAGGGTGCATGTTCTTAATCATCACCTTGTTCAACTACCTGTAATCAATACACAACCTGAGAGTGACATCCTTGTCCTTCACAAATAATAATGGTGCACCCAAAGGTGATACACTTGACCTAATTTGTCCCTTGTTAAGCATTTACTTAAGCTGCACCTTCAATTCCACTAACTCTAGATTGCTTGTCCTATAAGGTGACTTCGATGTTGGTTTTGCTCCCAACATAATCTCAATAGGAAATTCCACTTCCCTATGAGGTAGTAACTCTGAGATCTCAACTCAAAATACATCCTAAAACTGCTACAAAACTGGATATCTCTTCAAGCTTTAGCATCCTCACCATCCTTCCCTTTGTCACTAGAAACATAAACTACAAATAATACACATCCTTTCCTACTACTATGCTTTGCCTACATAGTTGTAACCATTCTCAGTGATGTAGGATTCTTCTTACCCTGCAATATTCTCTTCTCTACGTCATCATCCAAGCACTCAATAGCCTTATCATAGCAATCTACCTTAGTCCTGTGAATATATAATTAATCAATGCCCAAAAACTTATTGTATGATCACAAAGGAAGCACATTTAGATGTGTTAATGTAGACATAACTTTCAAATCAAATGCACAATATCTTACCCAATGATGAACTCTTTTCTTAATATATGTAGCCAACCGCAACAACCAAGATTTTGCATGCACTTCTTTATTCAAGCAATGCTTATCCACTAGGTCGGGATTGATAGAACTATAGTTAGATATAGGGTCAATCAAAATAGAAAAAACTTGATCACAAAGCTTACCTTCCATCTCGATAATATATGCCTGATGATCAGCCTGTTTATCATCCAATTTTGCATAAATTTGAGGGATACTTTGTCCAACATCCCCAACTGTATGTGTCTCCTGAGAACTATAAATCTACAGTTTTCCACCCTAATGTTGCAGACAATCTCTCCTTGAATGATATTTTCCACAAGTCCAACACTGCAAAGGATTCCTACCATCACCCTTATTCTTCTCCTTAGGCTAAAATCCATGTCCTCTATCTATTTCATTGAAAGTCTTGTGCGACACTACATTCTCATTGTGATTTGTATCTTGAGGTTTTCCTCTCATCTTAGCCCAATTTCCTTTATTCTTCTCATTACATTTCCAATCTTGCATAGACTCAGTCTTGCGCTTCGATTGCTCATAACAGTGCTTCAAATTTTTGATGGCTTCCTGTAGCATTCTAGGCTCATCAAACCCAATATTGTCTTTGAGTGATACCGGAAACCTACTAATGAATATCTAGATCTTTTCTTTCTCCTCCCTAAGATAAGGAACATATCTCAACAACTTCAAGAATCTGCTAGGATAATTCTCATCAGTCATAGATCCCATATTCAACTCATAGAACACCCTTTCCCTATCATCATGATATCTTTTAGATAGATAATTCTTCCTGAAAAGTATCTTGAACTCACTGCAAGCCAACTCCTCTTCTCCAATGCCTATGACATTCTTCACATCTTCCCACCAAGTGTTTGATTTTCATTTAAGACTGAAAGTAGTTATCCTGGATTTCACATTTTTGGAATAATCATGCAATCTGAAAAACTTATTCATCCCAAGTAAATAAGCTTCTACATATTATGACTTCTTCATTTCTCCATCAAATGTAGGAGGCTTTGCTTTCCTGAACTCCTCTCGCAAGTATTGATTCTCACTCCTCCTATATGGATGGTGGCAGTGATGAAGATGATGTCTCTCTTAACCAGAAATAGAATAGAACCCATGGAAATTACCCCTTTTTCAATTGTATCAAAGAACCTACCATCTTTGACAGTTTCATCCCTTATTGAAAAATGTAGCAAGAAAGTCTCAATTTGATTTTTCCTTGGTCAAATTGAGAAAATTCAAATTTCCACATCAGCAAATAACTTGGATGTAGTTAACTTATGTGACATGTCTATTTTCACTCAGTTATCTTAGTAAATTCGAGTTATAGGGCTTGGAGTTCAGTTAAGCATGTGTGATTGCTAATTTGTAGCAACCAAGGTCAATTATTTCAGGTTTCTTTCAAATAAACTAGTTCTAACTATTGGAGGAACTAGCGGAAGGTTTGTTGTGCAGTAGAACAACAATCTAACTTAGTGATCATCCAATTAACTGATCAATCATACCAAAATAGCTAGTACATGCAGAGAGTTCAAGTTCCCTATCTATGGTGGAGATTCCAAGGTAGTGTAACATTAGTTGTAGACTAGTCTTGAGTGTAAAAGTGTTGCATGAAGTCAGATGATCAACCTTGGGAATTGTACAATCACTTGGAGGAAGATTCCTAAATAATAGGGGCCTAATCCCTCAGTATTTTCACAAGTAAATAGGGGCTCAAGCAAAGGCATAAATTGACTAAGTATGGGTTGAATATTCTCAGTGAGCTGAGAGAGAGGTTATTCACTTGCAGGTTGAGCTCAGATTGAGTTAGTAATTGTAATACATCTTTATTCATGAGATTAATGCAAGCAAAAATAAGGGGTTTTTAGCAGTTTCTTTCCCCTGGAAAAATACTATGTGCATGCGTGTGATTTCTCATTGCATGTTTGTGATTAATGTTCTAAATTGTAAATTGAAATTTGTAAAGTAGTATAGTAGGAGTGTGTCTTGTTATTTAGATTAAAATTTCATGAGCAGCTACAATTCTACACTATAATTTCTACATAGTATGAGAGCAGGATTACATTAGAACAATAATTTTGAATTTGTTTCTTAGGAGGTTCAAAATTCCAATTCAGTGTAGTAGGATCTCATTAGATTTGGGAAGATGAAATTCAATGGGCTGAGACTAGAGTATGCCTTGGAAGGAAACTCTAATTTCATTTTATGGAAGGATCACATGGAGGCAGTGTTAGATGACAGCAGATTGTTGGAATATTTCAAGTTAGACATTCAAAAACTAGGATCAGTTGATGCACAAAACCTAGCTTAGTGGAAGAAATATGTATCAAAGGTGAGGAGAATAATCTTGGAGGGAGTATGGGATCACATTGTCTCAAATATACATGAGAAAGAAACTCCTTTCACAATGTGGAAGGAATTGATAGACTTGTTCGAGAATAATACTGATCACACGAAACTATCCCTTAAGGATAAAATTTGAAATATCAATATGAAAAAGGATGACACTATTCTGCAGTATCTAGGCACGTTTGCACAAGTTCGTGATGAGGTTGGAGGGGTTGGTGTAAATGTTGTAGAAGGTGACTTGGTAAGCCTAACTCTTCGAGGCCTTCCAAAAATTCGGCATAACTACCAAGCCTCAATGAACGAGAGGGAGAAATTTATAAATTGGTAATGCTTATGGTCTGATTTGGTACAATAGGAGATGAAGCAGAATACTAGATATGGGACTTCATCCAAGGGAGAGGATGAAGAAATCTCAAATCAAACCAAAATCTAGCCGAGGGGGCCACAAGAAAGAATTATCCAAAATAAAATGCTTCAATTGTCATGCATCCAGGAACTATTCCACAAAGTGTCCACACAAAACGTTTGTAGAAATTATGATGTAGATTTGTAATTTCTCATGAAGTTTTAATCAAAATAACAATACACAAACCTACTCTACTGCTTTATAGACATTAATTCACAATTTAGAATTAAAAAATTAGACATTTAATAAGAAAACACACACATGCATATAATATTTTTCTTGTGGAAAGAAATTTTCTAAAAACCCCAATTCTTGCTTGCATTGATATGATGAATAGAGATGTATTAGAATAACTTTGCTCAACTAAGCACAACTTGCAAGTGAATAACCTGTCTCTCTGCTCATTGAGAAGCTCTAACTTATTCTTAGTCAATTTTTTCCTCTTCTTGAGCTCATATTTCCTTGCGTTGTTCCTTGGAAAATTAGGCCCCAATTACTTAGGAATTTCTTTGAAATGGATTGTGCAATTCCTTAGGCTTATCACATGATTGTATCCAACACTTGTACACTCAAGGCTTATCTATGAATGGTTTTACATAGCCTTGGAATCTCCACCAATCACGGGGAACTTGAATTATCTGCGTGCACTAGCTATTTTGGCCTAATTAATGAGTTAACTATATGATCATTGATTTTTACTGAAGTCCCATTGCTTAACTGACACTCCACTAGTTCCTTCAATAGTTAGAACTAGTTTAACTGAAAACAACCTTAGATAACTGACTTTGACTACTACGAATTAGCATTCATAGATGCTTAACTGAACTCTAACTCCTCCAACTTGAATTTACTGAGTAATCTGGGTGACACAAGACATGTCACATAAGTTAACATCATCCAAGTTGTATGCTGAAGTGGAAATTTGAATTTTCTCAATTTAATCAAGGAAAAACGAAATTGAGAATTTCTTTACACATTTTTCAACACTCCCTCTCAGCAAGAAATAAATTATCATCCACCCCTATCCTTCACCCGTGGCATTCAAACTTTCCTCTTGATAAGGAATTTGCCAAAATGTCAGCATCTTGTTCCTCTGTCGGAATGTACTGCAACAACATTATTTTCCTCTGAACGCAATCCCGAAAATGATGATACTGGAATATTATATATATATTAATATATAATATATATACACACACACACACACACACACACACCACACACACACCACACACACACACACACCACACACAATATATACACATTCTTGGATCGATCATGAAAAATAGGATTCTCAGAGACCTTAATGCAACTTTGATTATCACAGTAGATCACAGTTGGATCCATCATCTGACCAAATAATCCAACAAGTATATTTATCATCTAGATCGCCTCACATGTTTCTTGAATTGCATCCATATATTCTTCTTCTATCGATCTGAGAACCACAGATCTTTGCTTCCTGTTGTAGCAGGAAATCGTTGTGGACCCAACACAATTTCACTTCCCTGATCTATGATCTATACCATAGTCCATACTGGGTAGTGCGTCTGAGGTACAGTAAAACATGTTTAGCTACCTTCCAAAATAATTTGGTTAACCAAGCCATAGTTTGGCTCAGATGGTTGAATGCATAACACATATCAGGTCATTTGTTCACAAGGTGCATCAGTGAACCCACTAGTTGTCAATAAATGGTAGCATCTCCTTCTTCACATGAAGTGGCATTCTCCTTCCTCTAGTTGGTTGTTAGAGGTGTCTCCATGGGTTTCCAACTGTCCTTGCAAAATATTTGCAGTATCTTATTTGCATACTTCCATTGAGAGACAAACAATTCCCCATCACCTTCCCATACTTCAAATCCAAGGAAGTAGTGCATGAGACCCATGTCCTTCATTTCAAATTCTCTAGAAAGTTCCTCCTTGCAATATATAATCAGTTGTTAATCACCGGTTAAAAATAAAAGCATCAACATATAAGAAAAATAATAAACAATTTACCTTCTACCAAGATATGATAAAGGTTTTCATCCACTTCAATTTTGGTGAAGCCCAAACCGGTGAGATAGCTATTGATCTTTGTGTACCAAGCATGGGGTGCTGATTTGAGATCGTACAATGATCACTTGAGTCTCCACATATGAGACACTTGATCAAGAGTATCAAAGCCTTTTGATTGATTTATGTACACCTCCTCCTCAATAACTCCATTTAGGAATGTTGTTTTTAATTCCATTTGGTGGATATTCCACCCCATCTACATAGCCTGACGAAGAATTGATCTAATGGATGAGTTCCTTGCTGCAAGATAAAATATCTCCTCATAGTCAATTCCTTCAATTTGAGAGTACCCCTTGGCTACAAATCTAGCCTTATACTTGTCTATGCTTCCGTCTACTACTTGTTATACCTTGAAGATCCTGTTATCACCTAAATCTACCTTAGGCTGAAAGAAGGCAAAATTCAGGGTAACCACAAACCACACTCAGCCTAGTAGCTAGCCCTACCAGAACATGAGAGGGCTATCTCCGAGTCACACTCAGTGAATAGATGAACGAAAAGGCCTGAGATGACTTTCAATGAACTATTTATCTTAGGCTAGTCAGTGAAAATGAAAATAAGGAGTGATTTTTTATGAATGACTGTGTTTCTGGGATGTTATGGGACCACTGGACCTCAATGAACAGAGAACTTAACACAAAGGCATGGATTACTTCGTGAGGCAAGATAGGCGGAAAGCCTAGCAATTTAGTTTAAGATAGTGCGGAATAGAGAGATTGATTAAGAGGGTGAAAAGGGCATGGACAACACGAATCCTTTCCAACAGAAGAATGAACACTGAACATGAAATTTTCCCACAGGCAGAACAATAAAATTGAATTCTACCTTAGCTAACTTAGAAAATTTCACTGGAAATGAATATGAAATGAACTATGAAACATAACAGGATACATATGAAACATAAGAGACACATTTGCTGCACTCACAACCACATGTATCTCATGAAACAGAGCCACTACCTTTCATTAATCCTCTGTAAAAAATATACAATGCATAAACAGGGTTTCTTTCCCATAGTCTCCCAGAAGTTACAAGCCAACCAACCTTTTGCAAATGGTTTGCATACAATATATAGAATTTTCCATGAAGAGATAGAATGCCCAAGGGTTGGGGAGTTACTCGAATCATTACAAACTGACGGTGGAGAGCCAAACAACAGCTACAGGTGTAGCGCCACAAACATGACAAATGGCTTGGGTGGCCCTTTTCCTTCCTTTGCCACTTGGATAACTGACCATCTGGAGTGAAAATACTTATAAAACCGCCTTAGGTGCCAAAACACTGATGTGCATATGAGTGGGCCCACTTACAAAAAGTCGGGAAGCGAAATTTCACGAAATAGAGGCATTCTGGCCCCTTTTCCTATATGTGCCGCGCCCCTTTCCTGTATGCATCGCACCACTTTGAGGCCAGTTTTGAGGCACTTTCCAGAGTCTAAAATGAGCATAGGATAGCTTGTTGGAAAGCCTGTCCTGTCTACTTTCCAACCCAAGTGGAATTTTTGAAGTTGGAGCTCATTTTCCCCTCCAAATCTTCATTCTCCCAAGACTTCTTCCTATGTGTCAAAATAGGGGTAGTGAGGCCATTTTTGAGTGTATTTTTCCCTTTTGGTGGCCAAGATCTTCTCCAAATTTCTTTCTCCCAGTGCCAGTAATTTTGATTTTGCATGGCGAATCCAAAAATGCATACCATTTCGCATTTGGAGCTCCCAATCTTACGCGTCGCGCCGGTGGCGCGACGTGTATAGAGAAAAAACCTATTTTTGTGCCAAAAATTTGTCATGTGACCAAAATTTCCCCAAATTCCTTGAAATTTGGGCTGGAGGTCCTCCATGAAGTGTTATTACATGCCAAGGAAGCTTCAGCCAAGATTCGGAGCTGATCTTGCTCTTTTTCCTCTTTTGCCTCTTTTGTTGCTTTGCTCAATTTTGCCTTCAAATTCCTATTTCGTGCCTTGCAAACCTTGTTCCGTGCCCAATAGTGGTTTTTCATGTTCCTGAGCATGTACTTTTCCTTGTTTTCTTTTGCCAATCACTGTGTGTCTCCATCTCATACTCCGATGAATGTTGTGTAGCCATGACTCCTGTATATACTGTACCTAGGCTGCCCTTTGACGATGGTGTGAGGCTGGGTGCCTTTGTAATGTCTGTTACCAAGGGGAACAATGAAACAGGGATTGTTAGGAAGGGAGTCATGAAATGGGGATAGGGTTTGTAGGGAGAATTTTTTTAGGGATATGGGAGGAGTTTGGGGTATTTTGATGGGGTAGGGTTTGGGGTTTCTATTGAGCAATAGGAGGAGGGGAAAGGGAATATGAGTTTGGTAGTGTTAGGGTAGTGATAATAGGAGAAATGACATGGGGGAATAAGGAATAGGGGTAGGGTAGGAAAAATCAAACATTGGAAACCATGACACTGTTACACAACCCTCGAAAATGGTTTTCCTTTGGTGTCTTCTTGTGTTTGCTTTATGAAATGTTTTTTCATTCAATCACCGGCAATAACCCACCATATCTTTATCAAATTTGATGCACAAGTGAGTGTGAGAGCCTACCTTGCAATTAGAGGGGCTTCACAAAAATTTTTAGGGAGTTTTGGCACGTTCTGGTTGCTTTATTTCTATGTGTCGCGCCCTGGTTATATGCACCGCGCCCTGGTTATATGCGCCACGCTCTGGTTATATGCGCCACACTCCTCCTCCTGTGCGTCATACTTTTTCAAGAAGAATTTTGGAGGACTTCCTGGTGTCCAAATTGGGCATGGGATAGCTTGTTGGAAAGGGCTTTGAGTCTACTTTCCAAACCAACCAGAATTCTTCAATTTGGAGTTCATTTGACCTGTCAAAAATCAAATCTTCCAAGACTGGTCAAAATGTGCCAAATGAGGCTACCTAAAGGCAGGGTGCTATTGTAGTCAACTTTGGAATGCCTTGCTCAACCCAAAATTGAGCTCATGATAGCTAATTGGAAATATATTTGTCTCTATTTATCATTTGGATCATCAAGAAAGTAATTTGGCCAACCAAGCTAAGCGAAAATTTGATTTCCCCAAGGTCAATCCAGAGGTGCATCATTTCTCCCGAGGAAATTGTATTTTTGACATTTCTTCAAAACCATGACACCTATGTAAAAAGTGAAGGATTGTTTTCTTCCTTGGTATTTTGTGGACAAAAACCTCTCTCAGGTTTTCCAAATTCATCTTTCCTTGCTCAGAAACATCATTTGAATGAAACCTATCCCGATGTGTGGCACAAGAGATTTGTTGAAATGAAGCGAAATGAAGGGGATAGGGAGCTTCTAAATTATTGATGAAATTTTTGGAAGTATGGAGGAATGTTATGAAGTAGGGGAAAGTGGAATCTCAGAAATTGAGTTAGGGGAAGGGGTCCAAAAAGGAAAAACACAGGCCCAACCTAGAAAATTGCCAGGTTGTAGCAGAAGCTAGGGTTTGTGCGAAAATGAGGAATTTGGGGGATTTTAGTGATGGGAAGTATTTAATAAGGTAAATTATGGATAGGGGAATATGTATGAACATCAGGATACAAGTTTTTCCGAAGATTTGACCATCCAAGAGAACTTAGTTTCAAAACCCTAGGAGAGGGTAATGAACCTTGCCTAGGCGCAACTGAAGCATGAACAAGGTGTAAAATGACCCAGTGGAACTTGACATGATGATGAAAACCCTTTGAATGATGGTTCGCTCAGTTGAATGGTGACATGGAACTTCATTTGGACAACTTTGACAAGGGTAAAATCAAACCCTAGACCTAATGCCTAGTGACCAAATTTTGCTTGAAGACTCACTGAAATGACCAAATTTGACCTTGACACCTTAAAATCACTTTGTAAGAGCATATTTGATCATTGGAGGAAGGCTGCAAAGACTGACACTAACAGATCCATCTCAAACCTACAACTTATTTATCTGTTGGTCTTGGGACCACTTCCCAAACACTATTATTTACAATCGATTTGTATTCCTCCAACATTGCATCAACCCATACAGGTTTCTCCAGTACTTCCTCAAAAGAGGATGGCTCAATCCCTACAAGCTCTATCATTAGAACCATGTAGCCAGTGTACCGATCATGTGACCTCTCTTCCTGCACTAGTTTGAAGGAGCACCCACATTCTCCCTCACATCCTGTACAAGTCTCGCATCTTCCCTGGTTCTATTCCTTCCTTCTATGGATGGCTCTACTATAGTGGTGGTATCCACTCTTTTCTCCTCAATTTGTGGCTACACCACAACTTATTGAGGCTCCTCCTTTCGAGCTAAGACCTCCTCTTCTAGTTCGAGATAAAACTCCCTCTCAAGAAAGCACCACATTGCTTTCCTCTCATCAAATTTTACATCCTTCCACGCAACTGTCATTCTGAGGGATGGAAAGTACACACAGTAGTTATGAGGAGTTTATGCGTAACCCACAAATACCCCCAATTCTGTTGTCAGCTCTATTTTCTTCCTTAATTATTTGGAGACATGCAAGTAAACGAAGGCTCCAAAAATCATGAAGTGTGACACATCCAACTTTCTCCCGGAGAAATCCTCCTATGATGTAATCATGCCCATAATTTGATGAGAACTCTCGTTTTTAAAATAGACTGTCGTGTTGCATGCCTCGTCCCACAAATACATAGGTAGGTCTTGTTACACTGAAATTTGTCACCATGGTTATCTGCAGTTAAATAGCCATGTTGTCCTCCTTGTCAAGCCTCAAACCTTTGCTCTTCATGTCAAACTTCAAAAA
>APFE030577229.1:0-23654 GCA_000404065.3 Pinus taeda | reverse complement strand
TATTGATATGTATAACTTGTACTTAAATCTCACAAAAAGTAATAAAATCAGATTCAGCGATGACGTGGATGAAATGGGATTGATATCCAGCCACATCAAAATGAGATTCTTATAAATATCTTGTGTTCATTGGTTCATGTATCAACGTGGCACCTGCATTTGGACCTTTTTCCATCCCTTTTCCGGTTTGGATGGATAGAATTTCAAGTTGCATCCAACGTGTTAAACTTTCTTCATTGTTTTTGTTTTCAATTTTTGGAATCAATTTCTCTCCCAATGTGCACGTTTGTTTTGTTGTTTTCTTTAAAATTTTAATTTAAATGGTTCTTAATAAATTTTTAATTAAATTATTAAATGGAGGGCTAGAGAATTAACTTATTAATATTTAAAATATCTTTAATTAATAGTCAAAAATCAAAATTGAAATTTATTTTTAAAAATAGTTTTTTCACAGAGACATTTATTTACGTATAAAGTTAAGGAACCAATTTAATTTCTTACCTAACATTGACTTTAAAATTAAATTATTATTATTATATTTTAATATATATGAGAGTTAATTTTTAATTGAGTTTATTCAGAGGTTTAAAATTAAATTATTATTATTATATTTCAATATATGTGAGAACTATAATTTTTAATTGAGTTTATTTAAGTCTTGGGAATGATTGTTATCCTATCTAGCCAAGTTCTTCCCACAAGTGATATGATAGTTTTGTTATAATGGTTTTGAGCTTTATTGATGAATTGAGCACTCCCTCAAAGACCAAAACATGTATATTCATCCTATAAAATATAAAGATATTTTTCATGAAAAGAAACCTAAAGTAATTACAATATTCTGTTAGTAATAATATTTATTATCAGTATTATAATTATAATATTATAAGGTTACATACTCTATGGTTTTTGAATGAAAATTAGTCTTTAATAAATAATTTAAAAGTAATACTATTTCAATGACATTCTCAATTATTGACTAATATTTTTCAAAATGAATTAATCGTATAGGTGTAGACACACTATTGATGCCTCAAAAGTGGCCATGGGGTTATCTTGAAAGCACACTCGTAAGAATGTGTGTGCATTTATGGGCATCCAAACTAAGCCTTGAACTACCAACAAGGACATCAACTATAACATCAACTAGACATGGCAGTGGAACACACACATGTTCCTGGTGCATATAAATTTATGTACATCTGCAACCCATTTTTTTCTTATTTTGGAGCATGTGGCAAGTTTTTCGGATGTCATTGAGCCAAAGATTCACAACTTGGTTTACATTGAGCACCAAGTCAATGGAATTGATCTCCTTCAGATTTTAGGTAGGCTTTTCAATGTCTTTTTTTTTGTCTCAAAATTTGATTTAAAATTGGATAGAAAACATAAATGATGCCCTAAACACAATAACTTTATTAACTTAGAAGAAACTTTGCTCAATAGAGCATAATGAAAATCCAAACCCACCAACAAAAAATACCAAACTCAAAACAACCAAACACCAACCCATAATAGAGAAATCCCAATGCCAAAATTGATTCATCATTGACAACTTTAGGACACTCGTACCAGAAAACCCTCATGGTTGTCTCTAACAAGTTTGTTAAATTCAAACACATCATTTATTTATAATTCCCAAGAAATATTAGCTAGCATTCCTAATTATAAGGATAGGATGTATGAATACTATAAAATTGATCTAAAAAAAGACCAAATTAGAGACTTGAACATTAACAAACAAGATTTTCTATCATTGTTCATTAATCCATGAAACAATCAACATACACTAGTCAACAAGAAACACATTTATATGGACTGGTGCACCTGCCAACCACTCTGAGACCATTGAATGGATAGGTGGTTAATGGTTTTTGATAAACCTCCTTGTAATAATAGGGATATTTCTCTATATTTATTGAGGAAATTATGGGTAGAGTTTAAGTTATGACTCCAAGCCAACTCCTTTATCCCAATATAGAGATAATGCTATGTACAACCCAACGTTAGGTGTGCATCACCTAGATGAAGGCCTAACCCCATACTCAACATCCTATAGTAGCAGAGAGCATTATTAAAATACAAGTAGCAATAACCACCTTGATGCACACCTTAGTGCAACATGGCACCTTGGTAGAATTATCACACCATGAGTAATCAATAAGTTGTCTTCCAGAAAGGGTTGGAATGTTCGATTCTATTGTAGGGTTCAATTAGGAAAGACCAAATGGAGGCTTATGTAAGCCTCGTGGATGTACTAGTTCCAGACGGACTTGTTAGAAGCTAGTGGATGCTAATAGTCAGCAAAGTCTTGTGGAGAATATTATCTTAACCATATCTATGCTTTTCATCATATATATGTAACAACCCCTAGTTGATTTTCCATGTAAATAAAACAAGACCAAGGTCATAGAACACATATTCCAAGCTGAATTTTGGGTAAAAGATTATAGTGCGCATTACTTATTGATTAATTAATGGATATGGAAATTGGCAAAGGAAAATGCACAATAATTAGCATTTAATAATGAAAATAAAGGAAAATAGGAGACAAGGAAGGTGAATAAACACTAATTTCCATGCAAAGGAAATTAGAAGAAAAATGAAGGAGAATGAAGAAAAAAGGGAGATCAATGATAAAAAGGCTTTAGAGAATCAGTTGCTAGCTTTTTTACAATTTTAAGTTGAGCACACTCTCATTCTCTCATACTCTTGCACACTTAGAGAATTCTTGCAGCATGCTTGGAGCACTCTAGCATTTACTTGGATTAGAGAAAGAAAGCAAAGGAAAGTAAGGGAGCATAACGGGGGCAGTTGGATCAACATCTAGAACAAGGATACTTTGCAGGTAATAAGTTGCATGTGTGATTTCCTTGGTGATATTTGTATGCATGGTATATGCATGTGATTCCTTGGTTATGTGCTAACATTGGCATGGATATTTTCCTCAAATGACAGTGGTTCCAGCCTTATGTTGCCATTTCCTATATAGTCATGGTGTTGTGGGTTTCCCACTTGTTTTACTGATTGGTTCTCAGGTTCCCTATGGTTGTGGGTTAGAACAAACACTCTGGATCCCTATAACAACTTGGGTTGAGTTACTAGTTACTGGAGTTTGCAGGTTGGGACAAACGCTCTAGAGCCTTGTGGGTTGAGTTATTAATCCCTCTAGCCATGGGTTGATGCTAGCAATTTATGGACCCTATAGGTGAGATCACCGTGATTGAGGATTGAGGTGGTTTGGCCTCTCGAAGCCCTAGTTGGTTTTGTCTTGGTTTATCCCATGACATCCCACATTCATGCTTGGAATATGGTGCGGGGGTGATTGGCTGAAAGAGAGATTTGGTTTAGCCCAATCTATGGTCTAATGGTACGTGGAAATCCCTGACGTGGTTGGCATTTTCATATTTTAATAAGAGTTATTTTCCCATTGTGATCTATAGACTACGCCCACTTGTACTGGTTATCATGTTGTCATTATGGTTGATTTTTTATGGTCTTTATTTTAGGTATATGCTAGTTATATGATGGTTATATGATGTATTTTATCTATGGATCTCTTTCATGATTTGATAAGTTATTGAATGGTTGATGAATTCATGGGATAACAAGTGTTATTTAAGCTAGCTAGAGAGGGCACAAAGCCTTCTTGGTGATTCTCAGATGAAGTTCAGATCCCTATGATTAGATATGTGTTCATGACCTATAGCTTCCATATTTACTATATGTTTGAGGAAATTTCTATCATGGATTGGACATGTCTAAGTAAGTTCTTGATTGAGTTTTGAATGGTTGGCCTTGTCATCATCTTGTTTATGCTTCTAGAAAGTTATAGGCAGTGGTTTGGAGGCTCGCCTGAAAACTTGGCTCAGATCTCAGAACCATTGGCATTGAAATGGATTTTTCGGGTCATAACCACATGGAAGTGTGCCTATGCGTGCGGTTGGTACCTCATAACCGCATCGATGTTGTGTTATGCATGCAGCTGGGGAGTTTCCTAGGTGAAAAGAGCTCCAACTCAGGATCTTGAGTGGTTTGTAGTCCCTGAAGGATGTCTATGAGTTGTCGGTGTGTCAGACCCACTTCCATAACTAGATCTTGGAGGTCAGGTCATATCATAGTGAAACTTGTCTCATGTTTACCCTGGCAAGCTCGTAGAAATTGGTAAATGTGGAGTGGGGCATTTACGGGGTGGCATCAGAGCTTCTAGGTTCAAGTACTTCGACTAGATAGGCTAGATGTGACTGTTATGCATGCATATTGGGCCAGGAATTCATTGAAGTGGATTTGGTTGTCATGTATATAATCAATGTTATAGTTTGTATTATCATGCATGATGTTGAGATTTTGATATGTTGATAATATTGATGTCTTCGTGATAATCTGGATTGATTGTGTAGACGATATAACCTCCCCTGAAACACATTAATGTATGATTTTGAGTATGATTTATATTTGGTTTATCTGATGTGACAAGTTTACAAGAGATACAAGATCAGAGATGAAGAGGAGAATGGTGGAATACAACTCACATTACTCCCCTTAGAGGCCTGGTGTGAATTCAATGGAATTGTACAGGTCAGTTGAGCAGCAAGGAGAAGAGTACTCTCCTTATATATACGATTACACTGAGAAGTTTGAAGGTAGAAATCAGAAGTTGTAAGGTAGATAATAGTGGGTTGATTGAGGCACATGAAAGGCTTGCTAGAGCTAAGGAAAATAAAGTAGAGGTCTCAATCAAGATACAAGTTGGAAAATGATGATACAACTAGAGGTGGTAGATTTTTGGATACACCTGACAAGCGAGCTAACACTCGTGGATTCTATTCTAATTCCGATTCTGAGAGATATCAGCACCATTATTTCCAAAATCCTTATAAGAGGAGTGAGAAGTTGTATTTTCCAAAAGAGTTCAAGAAATCCAAGGAACTTTTGATGGGGATGTGAAGAAACCAGAAGATGGAGAATCATAACTACTTGGGATGAAGAATTTCTTTGGATTGTATGATTATTCATAGAGTATGAAAGCCAAGATAGCTATTTTCAGTCTCAAAGGAAGAGCAAAAATCTGATGGGAATATGTAAATTGTGTCATAGGCATTATGGTATAGGAGCTTAGTTGGCATGAGTTTAAAAGGATCTTCAGGAAGAAGTGCTTGTTTGAGAGATATTATGATGGAAATTCCAATTAGTTCTATGAGTTGAAGATGGGTTCCATGATTGATGAAGAGTATAGGACAAAGTTTTTGGAGTTGTTGAGGTATGTGCCCTACCAAAAGGATGAGAAGAAAAAGGTCCAAAGGTTCATTGGTGGGTTGCCTTTAGTATTTAAAGATTGGATTGAGTATGATGAGCCTCAACCATTGGAGGAAGTCATTGGGAAGTTGAATCATTGTTATGAGCAGTCTAAGCACAAGTCTAAGCATAAAAGGGATTATAAAGGTAATGAGAAGACTAAAGGAAAGTGGGCTAAAAAGCGAGGAATACCTCAGGATGTAGGTGATAAGAAGAATGTGGCGTCGTATAAGAAGTTCAATGCAGTTGATAGAGGCCATTAATTTCAACCCAAGGAGCATAATAAGGGTGATGGAAGGAATCCTTCGCAGTGTTGGACTTGTGGGGGAGATAAGCGTAGGAGATATTTTTCCATTGCACCAGGGTGGCATGCCTCAAATTTATAGTGCTCAATATCAAGCACAAACAATTGGAGATGTTGGGTAGAGTATTCCTCATATTTATGCAGCAATTGAAAATAGTTAGGTTGATCATCAGGCATCCATTATTTAGATGGAAGGTAATGTTCATGGTCAAGTTGTTTCTATTTTGATTTATCCTAGATCAAATTAATGTTATATAAGTCTAAACCTAGTGGATAAGTGTGGCTTGAATAAAGAAGTGCATGCAGAATATTGGTTGGTGTAGTTGGCTATAGGGACCAAGAGAAGAGTTTATCATTAGGTGAGGTATTTTTCATTTGAGCTAAATGGTATGCCTACATCAACACATCTAAATGTGCTTCCTTTAAGATCATACAATATGATTTTGGGAATGGATTGGTTGTTCATTCACAAGACCAAGTTAGACTACTATGATAAGGCTATTGAGTGCCTGCATGATGATGGGGAATGGAGAATTTTGCAGGGAAAGAATAATCTTATAGCAATGAGAACGGTTACATCTATGCAAGAAAAGCGTAGTTGCAAGAAAGGATGTGTATTTTTTTTGTTCATTTTTCTAGTGACAAAAGCAGGATGTTGAGGGTGAGAAAGTCTTGAAAACGTATCCTATTTCACAGTAGTTTCAAAATGTGTTTCTTGTAGAGATTTTAGATTTTCCTCCTCATAGGGGAGTGGAATTTTCTATTGAGTTGATGCCAGGATTAGTGCCAACATCAAAGGCACCATACAGGATGAGTACTCTAGAGTTGGTGGAATTTAAGTTACAACTTAAGGAGATGCTTGATAAAGTATACATAAGGCCAGTGTGTTGCCTTGGGGTGCACCAATATTGTTTGTCAAGAAGAAGGATGGTACTCTCACATTTTGCATTGATTGAAGGCAATTGAATAAGGTGACTATCAATAACAGTATCCATTTCCACAGATGCTTGACTTGTTTGATCAGCTAAAGGGAGCAACAATGTTTTCAAAGATTAATGTGAGATCAAGGTATCATTAGGTGCACATCAAAGAAGAATACATTTACAAGACTACATTTTGCAAAAGGTATGGACATTATGAGTTTGCAGTGGTTCCTTTTGATATTACTAATTCTCCATCCACTTTCATGTGCTTTATGAACAATGTGTTGCATCCTTATCTATACAAGTTTGTGATATTGTTTATTGATGATATAAATTGATAAAAATCAAGAATTTCAAGGAAGAGTATGCAATGCACTTGGAAGCAATGTTGAGATTATTGAGAGAGCATTAGTTGTATGCCAAGCTTAGTAAGTGCAGTTTCTTTTAGTCTTAGATTCACTACTTGGCACATCTTGTTTCCAAGGAGGGGATAGCACTAGACCTGGAAAAGAGTAAAGCGATGATGGCGCGGCTAACTCCGAGGAATGTGGATGAGGTCAGATAATTGATGGGACTAGTAGGTTATTATAGGTGGTTCATTAGGAGATTCTCACATATTGGCTATACTATTACATCTTTGTAGAGGAAAGGGAAGAAGTTTGAATGGAATAAGGAGAGGGTAGTTATGGAGCGGCCAACTCCGAGGAATGTGGATGAGGTCAGATAATTCATGGGACTAGTAGGTTATTACATGTGGTTCATTAGGAGATTCTCACATATTGGCTATCCTATTACATCTTTGTAGAGGAAAGGGAAGAAGTTTGAATGGAATAAGGAGAGTGTAGTTAGTTTTTAGAAGTTGAATCATTTGCTTACAAATTCTCTAGTCTTGAAGATAGCAGATCCTGATAAGGAGTTTGTGTTATGTGAAAATGATTTTAAGGAAGGGCTTGGTGGAGTCCTAATGTAGGAAGTGTTATCACCCTATTTTACCCCCTAGGTTAAGTGTCCCTTAGTCGTCATAGAAATTTGACTTTTTCCAAACCTTAGATCTCATTTTTTCCAGTCTTACCCCCCAATCGCAAGGATGTAGGCCTATGAGAGCGACTAGAGCCTCCCAATCGCTCTAAACCCTTCCTTATGCATGTGACTATGGCATTTTTTACATTTTTCTATGTCTGCGACTAGGGATGTCTTCTATAGTTCCTTAGTCCCTAGGAGATCAGTTCTAATTATCACTTATTTGAGTTGGTCAGGACTTATCATTTAGAAGTTTCTATGACTTCTCGTCATCCTGAGCATCTACATACATCCTCTTAGGACCTCTCTTCTTCCAATTTATACTGGACCATTTGAGAGGGTCAAGAGTGTTTTGGAGAGACGAAGTTCTTGAGAGCTAGAGATCTTGAGTCTATGTTGTTATCCTACTGCTAGAGAGAGAGAGCTTGTGAGGTCATTGTTACTTGAGTTTTTCTCTTTATGCTCGTTTCTTTGTGATAGTGGGGAGACTCTGCCAGATTGTGGAGAGGGGGCTTTGAGGTGAAGGTATATGATTGTAATATGATTTTTCATGATTAATAGAAACATATGTTCCTTCTATGTATGTATTTGTATTCAACATGATGTATGGTTGGTTCTATAATATTTTTGTCTAATGATATTCATTGAAAGCACCACTCATGTTGCATCTAAATTTGCAAGGAGTTATTACTCCATGATCTTGTTTCCAAATTAGATCACCAGATAGAAAAAGGAAATACCAATAGAAATACAATAATGTCCCAACCCAAATGATAAAACATGCATCAGGCAGTCAGTTCTATTTACTACAAGGAAATATGTGTGCTCTTGGCCTCATCATACGTTTGGAAATATTTTGGGTCTGATGCATATTCTTGTGCTCCACTCAAGTGATCTACCTCGTCCACACCTGATCTCGATCCCTACACATAACCACAAACAAACAGAGACAACAAGTGACCTTCCATGGAAGATCATTAGATCAAAATATCATAGAACCTACCATACAACATGTTGAATACAAATACATACAAATAAGGAACATATGTTTCTATTAATCATGAAAAATAATATTAAAAGCATATAACTTCACCTAAAAGCCCTTTCTCCATGATCCGAAAGAGGCTCCCCACTATAACAAGGAAATGAGCATGAATAGAAACACTTAAGTAACAAGCACCTCACAAGCTTTATTTCTAGCAGCAAGATAACAACATAGACTCAAGATCTCTAGCTCTCCAGAACTTCACCTCTCCAAAACTCTCTTGACCATCTCAAATGGTCTAATATAAGTAGGAAGAAGAGAGGTGCCAAGAGGATGTATGTAGATGCTCAAGATGATGAGAATTCATAGACAAAGTTTAAATGGTAAGTCCTTGCCAGCTCGAATAAGTGATAATTTGAACTAATCTCCGAGGGCCCAATGCATTCTAGAAGACATCCAAAGTCGCATGCATATAAAATAGTGAAAAGGGCCATAGTAACATGCAAAAGGAAGGGTTGTGAGCGACTGGGAGGCTCCAGTTGCTCTCATAGGCATACATCCATGCGACTGGGGGGTTAATACTGGAAAAAAGGAGGTCTAAGGTTTGGAAAAAGTAAAACTGCTATGAGGACTAAGGGAAAGTGACCCTAGGGGTTAAAATAGGTTGATAACAGATGCCCCCTAATGTATGAGGTCAGAAGAGAAGATGATAACTGAAATACATTATAATAAAGCTCAGAGGTCAAAATAGGGCTGAGAAGACAAAGCCAAAAATGTGGATCGGAAGAATCTGGAGCTGAAGTTTCATATGTGCTGATAACATCTTCAAGGTGAGCATACCCATGATTGGTCATAAGAAGATATTTAACATGGCCACCAAAACATACACTATGGATCCATGACATGAAATAATAGAACATGGCCATGAAAGCCATACATAATGGATTCATGTGACTCAATAAATAAAGCATAGCCACTAGAAAATATAATCGTAGATCTATGTCATAGTATCCATCAGTGGGACTATGGATGCATGATAGATAGAAAAGTGTTTCAAGATAGTCCTCAAAGTACATAAAATATAATTAAATCCAATGCAACCTGAGAAGGATGCCATATAAGAGTGAGTTGTTCCTAACCCAGGTTCTTTGGCATAACCTCGATGGTATGAATCTATAACATGTGAATATATGAGCTGATGTTGAACATGGTAGAAACTGCCTGATTACCATCCAATGAGGTAAACCAGTAACAGACGCGAGGGAGACCATCAATGAGGAAAATGGACCGCAAGGTACCTAGTACAGTCCACTAAGTGTGAATAGATGAGTTGGTTTCGAACACCAATGAACTCGACCAATCATGAGGAAATGATGTGAACCCAATATCGATCGCGAGGAAGCTTGTCATTGGGGTTTGCAAGCTCTGAGATACTACTAGTTCCTAGATCAAGATCCTAGAAAATAAGTTGAAGTCAATAGGAGAAGATCCATCAAAGGAGGGCCTTAATGTATCCCCCATCAATCGACATGGAACAGACCAGGATGATGTGATGTATGGATGAAGTCATGAAGTGATGAAGTACAACTGACATAGGGATGACCGACTCAAAAAGGTTAATAGACTACTGCAGATGGCCGACACAAGCTGACACTTCTCTTGAACACATTGCAGCATGACACAAGAGTGACTCGGAAGCATGGCTAATGATAACCATGTGATATCATGCAATGACGCAGGAGGCATCGAAGCATACTCCTAGGAGTAAAGAGACTCATATGGATGGTATGGATCCTAGGAAAACTAAAACCAAACTGTGAGATAATAAAACAGACAGGTGCCATGTTCTAGGGCGAATCAAAGGACATTATCGTTTGATGACTAATGGAAATAAATGTTCCCTCCCTTCTCTTTTTATAAGTTCCTTTTTCATAAAGTTGGCCCCCAAGCCCAAAAAAGAGATAAAAATATACAAGGGGGAACCTCATAGCCATAGTAGACTAGGGTATTCCTTTTTCATAACTAGTTTAGCCCAGTTTGGAAAAGGATTAAACTTATACAGGGTAGATGACCCTTCTAGTACTTTTATGAACATGAAGGAGACAAGTTCACTCAGCAATATGTTGTAAATTAAGGACTCTGGAAATAGCTTAAAGGAAACTCCTCTGGGAGGAACGAGTAGTATAAAGGATAGAAATTGGTTCTTGTAATGATGGAACTACTCATGGAATGAAGAGGACAAGAGGTTGGTTAATAGGACCACTCATCACAACAGTTCCTCCAAGAAAGGTTAAAACACCAAGTGAAAGAAGATGATAGGCCAAGAAAATGATGACGATGAAATGAAGAAACCAGGGATCATCTTATGAAAATAAGCTGATAAAGAGTGGAAATCACAAGGGATAAAGTGTGGAATCCTCCTAGTGTATGGCCAAAAATATGATGAAGAAGAGAACATGAGGCTCATATTCTATGTCTTCACGGGTGAGAAGGAGGGACTCTGAAAAGGGAGTAAAATTTACTACATGGACACCAATACGGAAATGTGCTACACTAGGGCATCCATGATTAGGTAAGTTCTACTGCCAAGCTATGACATGCATAAAGGAGTGTGGCTAATGCTGCACCTTGACAGAGTCGGACCTATGGCACAATGATGGAACCAATAGTCAATAATGCATCAGCGATGGCAAAATGGCCTACCCCTATATGCTAGTAAGAGGAAACACACCTCAGGCCCAATGGATGTCGCAATAAAAATATTGCCCTATGTTGTAAAAACCATCCAACAATACTGGACGCATGGTTAAATCACATAATGAAAGAAATAAACATGGATGAGGTAAAAACAAGACCATATCTATATCTATATAGATATCTATATATCTATATAGATATAGATATATATATATATTACTATATATTATATAATAATATATATATATATATCTTATAATATATAGTATATTTCGATTTTATAATTTTTTGCATTTTGGCATAAATAAGGCAATGAAAACACTCGCATCACACAAACCAAAAAGAGATAAGGATACCATCCTATGTACAAATGTACAACGAAACAGATCTCGATACTCAGCAAGGCGTTCCCACATCTAGGCATAAGCCAAGGGTTTCTATACGCAAACTCATGGAGGGTAAGGGAACCATATGCCTCACCAATGTGGGGCCATTCCAAAGGAAGTCAAATTGCCCAATGTTTAAAGGTTGACCATGCGATGAGTAGTCTAACATATTCTCATTTTCAAAACGATCCTGAAGATGTAAGGGAGAATCAAGACATAAATGGGATACAAGATTCTTGTCAATAGGAGGAAATGAAGTTGGTGATTCATTGGCAAGTTCAGTGTTAGAATCCCATGAATTGACTCAGTCCAAGGGTGGAACTTCCAAGGAAGGACAAGGAGATGCCCCCTAGGTCAACTCAAGATTTAGGATGCCAAGCTCTACTTGTTCTGAATTGAGGAGGCTAGAGGAAAAAAGAGGCATAATCTCCCTAGGATTATCAATGTGAAGATCCATGACCTTCAAGTTGACTTGCCAGGGGGGTTTGTCATCAAGGGAGTCATGTGAAACAAGTGGAGGGAGGGCCCGTGTGGACAAAGAAAGTTGGTCATATTCCATATTAGGATGGATTTTTTTACCAGTGTCAGGATGTACTGACGGGACTATCAAGGAGGAAATATCTCCCACAATAGGTGGAAGAGGGTGCTCACTAGCTTGATCAACTTCTATAAGATTAGGCGAAACCACCCAAGGATCAAAAGGTCTATGGGGTTCACAGGTGTCGGAAGAGATCATATGCATAGGAGCTTTATAAGAGGGTGAAGGAATGTTGGGTGGTGGTGATTGAGGAAATACCCGAATAAGAGATGAGCTTTTAAACAAGCCCACACAACCACTCTCATACTGACTAGGGTTATCTCCCATAAGTGGGACTGAGTTCCTTGTAGTGGAAATTTGGGTCGATGGCACGCAATAGTCAAGTTGGCTGATAGTGATGATATTTCCTTCATGACGATAGAAAAGTACACAGAATGCAAATGAGACAACAACAATCATGGCATAGAAAAACCTATAACCAAGGAGCAGGTTGTAATCCTAATGAAGGTCGATGAATTCAACATTGACATAAACTATTTCCCCCCCTAACTTGATGGAAAACTTTGGTATCCAAAAAGGATATCCCATGTCA
Organism: Pinus taeda; assembly: GCA_000404065.3. NCBI lineage: Eukaryota > Viridiplantae > Streptophyta > Pinopsida > Pinales > Pinaceae > Pinus > Pinus taeda. The sequence goes on along the minus strand of APFE030577229.1, from coordinate 10,914 downwards.
CCTTTTATCTTTCTTATAACAATGGAGGACCGTGGTCGAGCGTTGAAAGTGACAATTAAGGAGAAAAAGATTAAAGAAATACATCTATTTGGTGACAATATCCCTCTATTGCACCAACAATTTGTCGATGATACCCTGGGTATGGGTGTTCCAACTATTCAAGAAGCCAAAGGATTTTCTCAAATTTTGGAGGACTTCTCTTGTAACATCCTGAGGTTAAATTTTCATTTAATAAAGGTTAATAAAGGAAAAATAAGACCAAGGTCATGGGACACATATTCTAAGATGAATGTTGGGAAAAGCATCCTAGCATGTGTCACTTTCAGCTTATTATGGCTAAACAATTTGTAAAATGAAATGGGGAATTAATTAGCATTTTATTTAGGATAAATAAAGTAAATAGGAGAAATGGGAGATAAAAGGTCATATATTTTCATGAGAGGGAAATTGAAGGAAAAATAAAGGAAAATGAATAAAATAGAGGCATCAACAATAAAAAGGCTTCTCAGGATCAATTTTCGTCAGTTATCCTTTGGAATTAGTTTCAAAGAGAGAAGAGAACCAAGAGGAAAAATAAAGCAAGCAAAGAAAGGAAGGAAAATGATGGAAAAGGAAAGAAAAAGACAAGCAAGGAAGGTTGGATCAAGCAGCTTCAATAGGAGTATTTTGCAGGTAACAAGCTGCATGTGTAATTTCCTAGTTGATGTGTGAATGCATGATTCATGCATTTGTGTATTTGGTTCCTTTCTTGTCATTGGCATGGTTTTTTCCTGGTGTGATAGTAGTTTTAGCCTTTTCTTTCCATTTTCTGGATAACCATGATGTGTTGGGATTCGTTTCTCGGTTGATCTCTTAATTGTCGGAAGTTTTTGGAACCGGTTGAGGTGGTATGAGGAAAATTCCCAAGGGTTGGGGTTGGAGGTAGTTTAATCTCCAGGAATCCCTCAACTGGTGCGTGGAGACAAGAAAATTGTTCAAGGTATTGGTGAAGAAACTCTGAGGCATCCAGGCTTGTTTTTGGCTTAGTGATCTATTGACTAGTTTTGGCTAGAGGGTGGAGGTGGTTTAATCTTCGGGAAGCCATGGTTGTTTATGGCTTGAGATACTTTCACCTTCATGCTTGGAATATGGCACGAGGGTGATTGTATGAAAAAAATATTTGGTTCAACCTAATCTATAGTCAAGCTGTACGCGTAAGTCCCTGACTTGGTTGGATTTTGCATAAGTGAATAAATCATATTTTCCCTTTGTAATATATGAAAATTCTATGCTTGTTAATATGTTGATTTTATGGTTGTTATGTCATGGTTAATAATTTGGTTATAAGTATGGATTTGTAATGTACTCTTGTTATATCTCATTTAGGATTTGATAAGTAATTGATGGATTATGAATGCATGTGATAACAAAAGTTATTGCCACTATTATGAGAGGGAATCATACCTTCTTGGTGATTCTTAGATAAGTTTCAAACTCCTATGTTTAAATATGTATTCATGACCTGTAGATTACATGTTCACCATATGTTTTACGAAATGACTATCATGGTTAGGTCTAGTGAGATCAAGTTCATGATTTATGTTTGTATTTTTAGCGTTGTCATTAAGTTACTTATCATTATGGAAAGTCTCAGAAGGTTTTAAGCAGTGGTCTAGAGGTTGGCTTGGAATTGTGGCTCAGATCTTGGAACCACACCCTTTGAATTGAGGATTTTGGGTCACAACTACATGCAGGTAGGCTTGTGCATGCAGTTGGAGGGTCATAACTACACTCATGCATCCTTGTGCATGCAATTGGGAGTCAAGTCATTGAAAAAGAAATCCATCTCGGGGTTTGGTCACCTAGGGTGGTTCTTTGGCCTCTAAGTGTCCCGAAATCCCTCTAGAAAGTCAGTTTGTGTTAGTAAGTATCAATTGTTGGCCCTACTTCCATAACTGAAGCTTGGGGGTTAGATCATGTCATAGTCACTCTTTGTCTCATGTTTGCTCTAGCAGGCCATGGAATTTGGGAAAATGTGGGGTGGGCGAGTTACATCTCTCTTGCCTCAAGTATAGATAAATACAAAGCTAAATATTATAATTTTTCTTTACTATTCCTTTGGCTATGAAAAAACATATTGCAAAGATGATTGGTTTCCAAATTAACAAATTCCTACAAATATGCCTGGAAGCATCACTTGTGGATAGTTTCCTCAAAGTTTGTTTATGGGAATATCTCATCAACAAATTCAATAACAAGTTAACAAGTTGGACCTACCAATCATTAAACTTGCTAGGAAGGCTAGTCCTCCTCAATTTGGTTCTATAGGATTTTCCCATATATTTATTCTCTCCTATGATGGTTACCTCCTCCATCCTCAAATCAATCATGACCTTGTAGTGGTCTTTCCTATGGGAAGGAGAAAAATAGGAAAATAAATGGGTGCTTGTAGCTTGGGATAAGATCCGCAAACCTAAATTGAAGGAAGGTATGGGGCTAAGATCTAGTGGCATTAGCTCCAAAGAGGTAAATACCTTTGGAAATGTATTTGGATGAGAAAATATTCAAATCACAATCCTATTGGGAAACTCATAAGAATTCCCCTTTCCTAAAAAGACTCCTCCATTTGGAATCTAGAAGAGAAATGAATGCAATTAATACAACAACATTGTTTTTGAGAAATTCATGATGGAGAGACAACCATGTTTTGGGAGGACTCATGGCAACGACACCCAAAAATCCAAGACCAATATTACTTAAGTTATTTTCACCTCTACACGACTTCCCAAAGCCTTCACAAAGTAAAATACTATTGGGATGCCTCTAACTTGTATCAAACGTGGAGATAATGGTTAACTATGAGGGAATGGAACCCTAAGCCGAGGGAGGAGACTTGGTCAAAATTTTGGCAAAAGCTTCAACAAAGAATCATTATGACATCTAGCCTAATCAATAAACTATGATGGGGTTATAAACCAAGAAATTACTTTTCCATCCAGACATATAGCTAAGAAGTGAGTTCCAAATAATTGCTAAACGATTCCATTTGGAGTTGCATATGAGAGATAAATCTATGGAAAAATGTTTCCATCTTCCTATGGCCCCTAGTTCAAGGGAAAACCTTTACTTGGGAAAAAAATTAGAAACACAAGCATATGGCTCCCTCCTGTTGTTCTATGTACATTCAGGAAGCTAAAAATATGGAGCACCTCTTCAAGAGTTTCCCATCTTTCAATCATCTATGGAGTGATCTAGAATCTATGATGAAGAGATAATATTGTGATTTATCTAGTATATTGACAATATTAACAATTGAAGGAATCAAGATCTTAATAATGATCCTATATTGAACCACATCTGGAGCCTCCTTCTAGGCATACTACTTTGGGCTATCAAAAAAAGAGGAATCATCACGTATTCAATAATTGCTCCCCCCCTCATGAATCTCTTTGGATCATTGTTCAAAACAAAAGGAATCAATTGCTGTGAAATCTTAGTTAGATCAAACCAATAGGCCTCAGGAAAGGAGACCCTACTACTTCAGATATGGTTCCCTACTCTAAGAATCATGATTTACCCCTCTCTTCATGATCCATGAGGATCCAAAAAAGCTCAAAATTTTAAGTCCTCAAATATCCGCAAAACTGACACGAAGTTGTAGGTCTCATTGAGATGATTCCAATAGCACGAATGACACCTCAATCTAGGTCCATATGAGTAATTTGTGCTCGTATGAAGATCTTGGTAAATAGGCAAAAAAGGAAGTAATGACAGTGCACTGTGGCACCACTAGGGGAGACAATGTGGCCTAATCAGGTAGCGCCACATGGCACGACATGACACCATCTAAGAGTGCCATGTGGCATCAATTAGAAGGTGGCACGTGTCACCTCCAAAATCCCTTACATTGCACTAGTTAATAGTGACGTGGACCAATCATAGGCACCATGTGGCACCCTACGATTAGCCATATGGGTCTTTTCAATTAAAAAAAATGTTACAACATCTAGGGTCAAACCCCCGACCTCGACGGTATTTTTATTAACAACCTATTGGTGTAATATGTGTAATACATTTAAATATAGTTTTTGTGGGTTTATGTATATGCCATCATTTATTATATTTTTAAAATAGGGAGGGCCTGCAAGGTTTAACCTCAAGACTACCCCTAAACCATCGGACTATTATTATATGCTCCAACCATGATACTAATGACAAAAATTTGGGTGGTCTGACCTCCACGATCCATATAATGTTGGCATTATGATACATATGTTGTACTTGATGGCAACCCACTCATCTCAGATGATAAATTATAGTGCAGCAAAGTTCACACACTTTCATGAAGAAAAAAAGTTTATTTCATGTAGAGAAAAGTTCACGCACTTTTATGCGGAGAAAAGTTTATTTTCATGTGGATAAAAGTTCATGAACTTTTATGCGGAGAAAAGTTTATTTCATGTGGAGAAAAGTTCATGCACTTTTATGCGGAGAAAAGTTTATTTCATGTGGAGAAAAGTTCACGCACTTTTATGCGGAGAAAAGTTTATTTCATGTGGAGAAAAGTTCACGCACTTTTATGCCGAGAAAAGTTTATTTCATCTAGAAAAAAAAAGTTCACGCACTTTTATGTGGAGAAAAAGTTTATTTCATGTGGAGAAAATTTCATGCACTTTTATGAGGAGAAAAAGTTTATTTCATATGGAGAAAAAGTTTATTTCACATGGAGAAAATTTCATGCACTTTTATGTGGAGAAAAAGTTTATTTCATGTGGAGAAAAGTTCACGCACTTTCATGGTTGGTTCATGGTATTGGTCCGATAGTTTTATGATCCTATGGTTTTGGTCCGTGGTATTGCATCCAAAAGTGTTGATCCCAAGTATTGGGTTCATGGTATTGTGTTATTATGGTTTTGGATTGTGGTATTGTCAAAGGTCTAAGACTATAAAAGGGGAAGGAGATCATTTGGCAAAGCATCATCCGAATTGTTATTGAATATCTGATAAAGTGCTAGATCTGGAATACTGTGATTGGGTTATGGTGCAGATCTGGATCTGAATAAAGAAGGAACCTAAGCGCAAGGAGAAGGATAAGTTCTATTGGTGGGTCTTAATCTTTAAGCTTGAATGATAGTATTTTTTTGTTCTGGGTTTAGATTTGCTGCGTGGTCACAGTTACTGTGATTTGGATACAGCTGTCAGAGAAGTGTCTACTTGATTCAGTGCTAATTGGTGAAAAGGAGATTGTTTGATGCAGAAATTCTTGATGCTTGATTGATGTTCATGGATCCAGTCTGAAAATTTATGAAACTTGGTCCCTGGAAGAAAGAGAAGGTTGTAGCCTTCTGTAGGCCAGCACCTATGTACTAGTATCTTCGCTAGCGCAAGAGCTAAGGGGGTTGTAGCTCCCTTCCAGGAGAGTCTAGAAAACGAGAGAGGGTTGTAGCTCTCAGCAGGTTGCAACCTGCGTACTGGTAAAGGACTGCACTAGTACGATTGTAAAAAGAAGTTTCTAATTAAAAGAAGATAGAGACATATTACAGCAGGTGATTTTCACCCACATTGGGTTTCCACCTTATATCATGGTGTTCATGTGTGTTACTTATGTGTGATGATCTGTTCTATTTTACTGCACCTGTTTATTGTTAATATGGTTGATAATGTTCTAATGCACTCATTAAGGATCAACTAACTGAATTTAAGAAGTTGCGGAAGAACATATATGATCTGAATATGGAACGAAAAGTTTTTTTTATTTGATAATACTGATTCACCCCTCCCTCTCAATATTATTTCCAACAATTGGTATCGGAGCAGGTCCTTCAGAAGAAGCTTGATCGCTTGAAGGAAGATCTTTCATCATGAGCAACTACGAGAGGGAAGCATCAATCAGGCCACCAATTTTTGATGGGACAAACTTCTTATACTGGAAGATAAAAGTTACTGCCTATCTTCAATCTCTTGGTACTGAAGTCTGGGATATCGTAGATACAGGGTATACTTTTCCATCAACAACTTCTACAGATCCGGATGAGAATAAGAAATATGAAACAAATGCAAAGGCGTTCAATACTCTTCTAGGATGTCTATCTCAATCAAAATTCGTGAAGGTTATGCAGTTTAAATCCGCAAAGGAAATATGGGACAAGATTGTTTTGAGCTATGAAGGAGATGATCAGGTAAAACGAGCAAAACTTCAAACCCTCAGGATTGAGTATGAAAATCTCAAGATGTATAATGATGAAAATGTGGCTAATTATTTTCTTCGTGTAGATGAGATTCTTAATTGTATGAAAAACTTGGGTGAATAAATAAAAGAGGCTGTTGTGGTTGAAAAAGTTCTAAGATCTTTGTCCTCTAGATTTGAATCTAAAGTTTATGCTATAGAAGAAAAGGAGAATCTACAAAACCTTAAAATGTCTCAGCTGCACGGAATTCTAAATGCTTATGAAATGAGGAAAGGAGTTCCGTCAGACAGGAGAGTAGCTGCCTTCAAGGCTTCAGGCAAAGGAGAGTACTATGAGTCAAGACACGTGTCAGAAGAAGAAGAAGAATGAAATTTTGTCAGAAATCTTCAACGGGGTACTGGAAGATTCAGAGGTAAGTTATCTTTCAAATGTTTTGCTTGTGGAAGAGTAGGTCACTATGCTGCCAAATGTCCTCACAAGGATAAGATTGACAAGGGGAAGGAACCTGTCAGATGGAACAAGAAACAAAATGCAAATAAGAAAAGCTATTACACTCATGAAGATAGTGATGGACTATCAAATAGCAATGAAGATGAACGAGGTAATCACTATAAAGTTTTAATGGCCTTTGAAGATGATGATTACATGGATGATATAGATGTAGATGGCTTTTATGAAGAGATTTCTAGACTCAAAACATGTTTAGAAGAAAGGAATGTGATTATTGATACTCTACAATGTCAACTTGATGAAAAGGAAAAATCTCTTGAGAAGTTAGAATGTGAAATTGTTGGCCTTAGAAAAGAAATTGAGAAACCAAAGGCCCTTAATCTCAAATTTGTTAAAGGATCTGAAACTCTGGATGAGATTATCAATGTGCAACATTCCCCTCTAATCAAGACAGGTCTGGGGTATAATGGAGAAGCATCTCAAGCTTCCACCTCCAAAAGTTATCTTGATGTAGCAAGAAGGAGTGAGCAAAGGCCTAATAGAAATAATAAGGTAAATCAAAGACAGTCTTACTCAAGAACAAACAAAGACTATCAAGAAAATCAGGGGCATGCTACCTTAAGGACAAACAAAAGCGACAACTAGCCACAGGTAAAAGCTTCCCAATTTTCTTCAAGAATGGATGTCAGTAGAAACTACAATCGGCTGGATGATAATCACAGGAATTTCTTCAATGGCCAATGTTTCTCTTGCCATAACTTTGGTCACAAAGCAGCTCAATGTGTTGCGTATAAGACAATCATGACTAGAGAAGCTCAAAAACAAAGAAGTATGCCTGCAATCACGAAGAGAACCTATAACAACTTTTCCTCCCTTGAAAATGAAATGGAATGTTCCATTTGTAATAATTTTGGTCATGAAGATTCTGAATGCAGGAGCAGGTTTTGGAAGACAACTCAGAAGGAACAAACCTCAAGTGCCAAAACATGGAGAATGAAGGAACCGCAACCAGAAAGATGTGGGATAGCTTTATATGCAAAAGGACAGGAAAATAAATGGTACATCGACAATGGATGTTTGAAGCATATGACAAGTGATAAAGAAAAACTTGAATCATATACTGATTTAGAAAAGGGAAGAAAGTTTCTTTTGGAAATGATACCCCTGCAGCCATAAAAGGAAAAGGCATTGCTCAGTTGAAAGAAAAGGTCAAAGCTAGAAATGTTTTGTATGTTGATGGCTTGAAGCATAATATATTGAGTGTCAGTTAGATGTGTGATAATGGAACTGAGGTAATATTCTGATCAGATGGGTGTAGTGTTCGTGATCTTGATACAGGAAGAACATTAATCAAAGGAAGAAGAACTCCAAATACTCTATACATATTTGAAGAAGGAGAACAACAATGTTATTTGAGAAAGAATGATGAACACTGGTTATGGCACCGGAGGTTGGGGCATCTAAGCTTTTCACAAATAAGGAAATCATGCAAATACCAGGTTGTTCGTGGTCTTCCAGATATCAAAATTCTAGACAACACCATATGCAAATCATGTCAGTTTGGAAAGAAAACCAAAGCTAACTTCCCTGAGAAGGAAGGTTCAGCCAGCAGGCCTCTGGAGCTAGTCCATATAGATGTATGTGGTCCATTTAGGACAAGGTCTCCTCGAGGAGAAGAATACTTTATATTATTCATTGACAATTTCTCCAGGATGGTTTGGTTAGGACTTATGAAGCACAAGGACGAAGCATTCGAAAAATTCCAATCTTTCAAAGCCTTGGTTGAAAATGAATCAGATTAAAAAATTGAGTGCCTCAGGTCCGACAGAGGTGGGGAGTTTACCTCAAATGAATTTTTCGATTTCTGTGAAGAACATGGAATAAGAAGGGAATTCTCTACAGATAGGACTCCTTAGAAAAATGGAGTGGTGGAAAGGATAAACAGAACAGTCCAACAAATGGCTTGAGCTATGCTTGATGAGTCTGGAACTCCCACAACCTTCTGGGGTGAAGCTGCATATGCTGCAGTTGTTATTCTCAACAAAACAAATGGCCGAGTGAACAACACTCAAACTCTGCATGAGCTCTGGTATGGTGAGACTCCTTCGATAAAGAATTTCAAAAATTTTGGGAGCAAATGCTATATTTAGAATACCGATGAACAGCTTGGCAAACTTGAACCAAGAGAAGATGAAGGTATTCTCCTTGGTTATTCTCCCTACAACAAAGTGTATAAGTGTTATAATAAAAGACTTGGAAGAATCGTTGACAGCATTGATGTATTGGTTGATGAAAAAGGATACATCCCTAGGCAAGTAAATCATGAAAATGTCGAAGAGGATGAAGACTACTCTCCAAATCAGACAGATGATGAAGAAGAGACCCATGAAGAAGAAACCCATGAGGAGCCAGAGGAACAAATAAGGATAGAAGAAAAGACTCCTTCCAGATATGTTCAAAAGAATCATCCAGAATCAAAAATTTTGGGGCAAAAGGAGGTAGGTGTTCAAACAAGAAGAACAATTGTAGAAGCCTCAAGTTATTTGGCATTGCTCTCCTCCACTGAACCACAAAATGTAAAAGAGGCATGCAAAGATGAATGCTGGGTCAAGGCAATGTATAAAGAACTTGAGCAGATCGAAAAGAACAACACTTGGGAGTTGGTCCCTAGACCAAAAGATAAGAATGTCATAGGGACAAAATGGATCTTCAAGAACAAGTTGAATGTAAATGGGGAAGTTATTAGAAACAAGGCCAGACTTGTTTGTAAAGGGTATGCTCAACAAGAACGAATAGACTTTGAAGAAACTTTTGCTTCTGTTGCTAGACTTGAGGCCATCCGAATGTTCGTTGCTCTCTCAAGCTTTCAGAAGTTCAAAGTATTTCAAATGGATGTGATATCATCTTTTCTGAATGGAGAGTTAGAAGAAGAAGTGTACATAGAGCAACCAGATGGGTTCATTCTTGGGAAGATCCAAATCTTGTATGCAGATTAAAAAAGGCTCTCTATGGTCTTAAACAGGCTCCAAGGGCTTGGTACTATCGTTTGGACAAATATCTTCATCAACAGGGATTTTCAAAAGGATCAGCAGATAGCAATCTCTATATAAAAATTGAAAATGACAAATTGCTAATACGTGTTGTGTATGTAGATGATATTATCTTTGGCAGCAATGAAGAAGCTATGAGTCAAAGCTTTGCCATGGTGATGCAGAAAGAATTCGAAATGTCTTTGCTTGGAGAACTGACATACTTTCTTGGATTGCAAATCCAACAAAATGAAGGCGGTATCTTCTTGTCTCAAACCAAGTACCTCAAGAAGATTCTGAAGAAGTATGGCATGGAAGATTCAAAACCAGTATGTACTCCTATGGTTACAGGATGAAGTCTCAGTGCAAATGATGAATCAGCTGCAGTGCATCAACCAACCTATAGATCCATGATAGGAAGTCTACTTTATTTGACACGTACACGACCATACATCATGCATGCAGTGGGAATAGTTGGAAGATTTCAGGAAAATCCTAAGGAAACTCATCTTCAGGCAGTAAAGAGAATTTTCAAGTATCTTCAAGCAACTCAAAACCATGGCTTATGGTATCCTAGAGATACAGATCTCACTATTCATGCTTATACAGATGCAGTTGGGCTGGAAGCGTGGATGACAGAAAGGGCACAAGTGGTGGTGCATTCTTTATCTTGGTTCAGCAAGAAACAGCGTTCGATTGCTTTACCTACAGCTGAACAAGAATATGTCGCTGTTGCATCTTGCTGCACTCAACTGCTTTGGATGATGTAGACCTTGCAGGACTTTCAAATCACTTGTACACCGCCTATCTCCATCTTATGTGATAATACAAGGGCAATCAGCATTTCAAAGAACCCAGTCATGCATTCAAAGACAAAGCACATACCGATCAAGTATCACTTTCTCAAGGAACAAGTGATTGAACAAAAGGTCAAGTTGGAGTATGTTCCTTCTCAGGAACAAGTTGATGATATTCTCACCAAACCTTTGCCCAGGGAGACCTTTGAATACCTCAGGCAAAAGCTGGGAGTAGTTTATGCATCATCTTGCTATTAAAACTTGTCTATTTTAGAGAAAAATGGGTGTGCGGGAGTTGCTTGAGGAGGATCCGTGTACATACGCTGGTTTGTGCAGAGATAGTCGCATATATGGAGGCTTGATGGATATCAGTAGGGACAGGCTCTGGTTGATGATAGTCTGATATGGGTCTGACAGAGACCATCTGGCATAGGTTCAGGGGGAGCAGATAAACTTCTAATGATGCATTGT
>APFE030577228.1:3393-22445 GCA_000404065.3 Pinus taeda | reverse complement strand
CTTACGTACTCACCCTGCTCAACTGCTTGCCTGCTTACGTACTCACCCTACTCAACTGCTAGCCTGCATACAAGTACGCACCCTGCTCAACTGCTAGCCTGCATACAAGTGCGCACTCTGCTCAACTGCTAGCCTGCGTACCTCGCTCTGAGTCCATTGAACTGCCTGCGGTCATCCGCACCTGAATCCCTTCTGTGCCTGCGTACCAGCGCACCTGAAACCCTTCTGTGCCTGCGTACCGGCGCACCTGAAACCCTTATGTGCCTGCGTATGTACGCACTTTTCTCTCACTGTACCTGCGTACCGTCAGGCATAGATGATTTCAAGACTTCAGAAAGAACCCAGACAGTCAGATCTACAGATCTGAACATGCGCCGAAGAGATCTTAGACCATCAGTAGATTCGCCTTATTTAGATCTAGACCAGATCTTACCCTCATAAGATATTCACCAAAAACATACATAAGCCAAATGATCTCCTTTCCTTTATATAGACAAGATCTTCCTCAAATCAAGGATCATGGGGCTCAATAATAATAATAAAATAAACAATACCATAGGCCAAAACCATGATAACACAATACCGTTGGCTAAATACCATGAGAAACCCCACGTGTGGGTGCTTAACTGCCTTGAAGTGTGTGCACTGGGGGTACGCACCCAATGAATGGGTATCCTGCGGGTATGTACGCACTTTATATAAGACATGCCTGCGTGTACACACCTTTTGAACGGTGTGCCTGCGTACTCCTTATTTTCTTCAATATTTGAGAGCTATTCATCAATGTTTGCTATTGACCTGTTGAACAGTGATCCATCACCTGTATGGGTTGCCATCAAGGACAACACTTTAGCCATAATGCCAACACTAGGTGTGAGCGAGAGAGACCATTATTTTAGGGAGCAAGTAGTGGCTTAATTCTCCATTATTGGAGCCAGTGGTTTCTCATTGTAAACGTGTATCTTGGACCTTTCTCTTAATAATGTAAAACATTAATGGCAACAAAAACAAATTAAAAATGACAAATATTTAATTATTACACAAACCACTAATATTATTAGATTTTAAGAAAAAGAAATTAATTAATTTAATTAAAAACATACCATTATCAAACTTGTCGTCTCTTTATATTACCATCCCTACCATATCCTCTATTTATTACACATCAATCTTTGACTTCTTCACATATCTAGTCCCGATGATGAACCATGGAGGATGGTTCGAAATTTCAATACAAAAAATAGTAAATGCGATGATGCTGGAAGACATAACCACACAAAATGCAGATCGCAGAAGTCTCAAATCTATTATTTTCAACCTATACAGGAGTGAGAAATCACAAGCAATTTCTGCACTAGAACAATACAGGGTAAAAATTGCAATGAACAAATCAGACCTCACCTTTCTGAAGTGATCTCCTAGACGATCCTTATCCCATCCTTTCTCTTTCATTCCTTAAAAATTTAGTAAGATTAAACTTATTTAATTTCATTTAATCCATTAGTTAACCTAATTCTAGTATAATTGAATACATAACATTAATCTAGCATCTAGAACTTATGAATTTCATTAAAATATCTTAATAATTATTAATTAATATAGATTTAATATCTCTTAACATTATCAACATTAAACTCATTTAATTTTATTTAATCCTTAGTTAACCTTATCTTGCATTGATATTAACATTAATCTAGTATAAATCATACATAATATTAATCTAGCATCTAAAACTTATGAACTTAGAATATCTTAATTAATATTAATTAATATAGATTTAATATCTCTCAACATTAAAACATTAATGGAAAAAAAAAAAACAAATTAAAAACAACAAATATTTAGTTATTACGCAAACCATTAATATTATTAGATCTTTAAAAAAAAAAATTAATTAAAACCATACCATTATCAAACCTATCGGCTCTTTACATTACCATCCCTACCATATCCTCTATTTATTACACATTAATATCTGACTTCATCACATACCTAATCCTGATAATGAACCACAGAGGATGGTTCGAAATGTCGATACATAAAATAATAAATGCAATGACTCCGGAAGACATAAGCACAGAAAATGCTGATCACGGAAGTCTCAAATCTATTAATCTAAAGCTCAACGGGCCAACATACTTTCATGCATGTATCATGAATATTATAAGACTATTATGTCATTTTTTTTATATGTGTTTATGTTTTCACATAGTGAAGTGATTGAAATATTTCATTGTCTTTGGTGTTTATCCTGTTGAATGTGTGTTGTAATTTCTTAAATGATTGTTATGTCTATGGAAACTATTTTGCTATATGGTTAATGATTATTTAATATGAATTTGCATGTGTCTTTATTAGAATAGTACTACTATTTTTCTTCTAATGACTCACTTTATCTCTCTTTTCATTGAAAGAACCTTGATACATTGTGAAATTACACATTTCCCAAAGCTTACTTGCTCATTTGAACTTACATGTGTGTTTCTCTCTCAAGCTAACTATTGCAGCCAAGGAAAATATTTAAGATAATGGTAATCGGGTCATATTTTGGATCGAGATCCTATATCAAACAATGTGAGGTCTAATTGGGACTTCATGTCGAGGAGACTACTTGTGCATTGGCATTTTCCAGCACTATAAACAAGAACATAAATCTGGTTTCTATAAACCAAGAAATCATCATTGTTAATGGTATATAGTTGTTTTTCAGTGTTATTTTCCTGCTTCATTTTTTTCCATAAAGTTTGATGTTCTTGATATTTTAGGGCTGCATCTTTTATCTAATAATCAAAAACAAGATTTCACTTGGCTAAATGAAATTTCATAAATAAAATTTTGCCTTCTATTTTCACTTAAATAAGAAAAAAAATCATTAATATAATTTTTCCTTCTACGTGGGACATCTGCCACCTAGTTTTCTTTACCTCTTAAGTGTTTTATGTAAAAATAAAAGTCACTCAAGAAAGCAGTCCATTGGTCTTGCTGAGTGTTAAGTGTAGGTTGTTTAAAAGAAATAGTGAAGTTGTTATGATCATTCATCAAAATAAATTTCTTTCCTAATAGATAGTGTTGCCATGCCTTTAGGGAATGAACCAATACCATTAATTATAAATCATAGACTAAGTACTTTTATTCATGCTCCTTAAATTTTTGAGACACATAGGCCACCACCCATCCTTCTTGCATTAACACACCTCCTACTCCTCGCTGGCATGCATATGTACAAACAACAAATTCTTTCTCTAGATCTACAATCCTTGGAATATGGGTTATAGTCAATAGATGCTTTAACTAATCTGAAATATTTAGGCATTCGATTGTAAAATTAAAATTTCTCCCCTTATTTTGTAAGGAAGTTATGAGGTAGGATAATTTTGAGAATCCAACTATAAAGCAGTGGTAGTAACCTGCTAGTCCCATAAAGGATTTGGTATCTCAAACATCCTTAGGAATATGTCATTCTATAATTGTTTTAATCTTTTCTAGATCTATGAGTATCCCTTCTTGAGTGATCACATGCTCCAAAATTTGTTTGGTCTTCATAGAATTGACGTTTACTGTCATGGCATATAATTCATGTTCTCACAAAATTTGAAAGAATATTTGCAAATGTATGTTATGCTCTTCTACATTCTTTGAAAAAATGAAGATATCATGAGTAAATATTAGCACAAAATTATCTACATATGGATGGAATATGTTGTTCATGATGCACATAAAGGTTACCATAGCATTAGTAATCCTGAAAATTAAAACTACAAACACATAGTATACATAATGAGTCGTAAATGCAGTTTAGTTGATGTATTCCTCTCTAGTCCATATGTGATGGTATCGCGAGTGTACATAATGTTTTGGAAAACAATGTAGCATCCCTAACCTAATCGAAAAAACAATCAATTTGAGGTATTGGGTAATTGTTCCTAGGGTTAATTTATTTAATTATTGATAATCAATATAGAGCCTTAACATGCAATATTTCTTTTTGAGAAGGAGCATAGGGACTCCCCATGGTGACACACTAGGATGAATATATTTTTTATCTAGGAGCTCATGTAACTTCATTTTTAATTGAATAAATTTTAATATACTCGTGCAATAGGGTGGCTTAGATACTAAGTAGCCCACAAAATCAGTTGAAGTGTAAATTCCATATCTCATCGAGGGGGAAACATGGGGAAATTGTTGTCTTTTCATTAGGCTTAGAATATCCAACTTGAACTACAAAAATTTTACAATGCTTTCTAGTACATTTTCCAAAATTTGAGGTTGTAATTTGTCTTAGCATCAGAAGTCTTGATATCCCTTGAGTTACATTCTTAGAACCTCTCTTATTACTAATAGTTTTTTTATTGACAGTTTACAAGGGATCAATGTTTTTCAAACCAGTCAATACAAATTAATATGTCATAAGGGCCTAGGGAGGAAATATTTAGATTTATCTCTATTGGCTGACCTGACAATTCTATCAGACAATTGCACTTTTGTAGTTACTCTTCGTTTAGCTCTAGTGACCAACTGAACTAACCATGCGTGTTAAATTTACTAACTAGGAAATGACATAATTCCACTATCTTGGGACTAATATAGCTTACGCTTACCCCAATATCTATTATAATAGACATGAAATGATTATAGATATTACCTTCAAATTTTATCATTTTGGATTGATGCTCGACTTATCAGTCCTCCAGAGAAACATTGATTATGTGTAAAATTATCGTCACTTCTTCTACCATAGATTCCTCTTCAACATTTGCTACTTGCTTTGTCTTCCCATGGTAAGGAAAATCCTTAAGATAGTGTTATTCCCCACAACCCCAACACTATAGTTGTGGATTTTGTGTCTAGCCAAAATTAATTATTTCTTACAATTCTAATGGTTTAGGTCTATTTTGTGATCGGAGTTTTCAATGTCCTTCTTGAGTAAATTACCCTAATCACATCTATGGATAACTTCGTCCATGGTCTTGGGGTTATAAAAATACAAGTGTGCTTTCATAAATACCGATAAACTAATTATGAAATGATGTAATTTGTGTTTTTCTTCTTATATATAGGGAGCATACCTCAAAAAAGAAGTGAATTTTGTGAGGCATTATTCCATAAATTGTTGACGCAATATATGGTAATGAAACTCCCTTGCTTTCACATCATAAAACCCCTTAGTAAGATACTTATTCGTCAAATGTTTCTGAAAATCTCCCCACATTACCCCTTGTTCATCAATTCCATGAACTGCATTAACTTCTTCCCACCAGATGGTCACCTTTCCCTGGATTTATTAAATTTCTTGGTAAGCGTTGAAGTTGTTCTTATATTCGTAAATATGAATGTACTTATTAATGTTTGCTAACCATGATTTTTCTACTTCCTAACATTCACCATGAAATGTTGGTGGTTTAGTTTTTCTAAATTCCCCCTATATTTATGTTTTCTCTCTTTTCACCCCTTTATGCATTTATCCCTTAGAAACATCTCCTCATTCCTCTTCCTTTGTTCCCTTACCACCCTCTAATTTGTGTGTATTTTTTTTCTCAAGAAAAATGTCCTTTCTCTGCCTGCATGTTCTGCTTTGTTTCTATTATCAAGAGTTGGGGCTAAAGTTCTCTAATTCTTCCTATTAGCTAGTATTTTAATTATTCTTTCATGGTCCCTCATGACTCACTCATTGTCATCCCTTATGCTACAATTTAAGTTATTAATTGTTGCAATATTTCCTATAGTATTGTAGTTGTGGATTTGGGTTCTTCCCCTAACTGATCCCTTATTCCTAGATTGGATCCTAATAAGGGTATAGAGCTAGGTCATTTAAGTGGTCTTACAGGTGGTGCGGTCATTTTACCAAATCCCCTTTCTTGTTTCTTATGGAACATCAAATACAATTACGTTCTTTTCTAGGTTTTCCCTTGAATAGGCCATAGTGTTATAACCATTAGTCTCATATCATCTATAACATACCTCAACAATCATAATGTATATATATTAATTATGAACTTTTTATTTACTTTACTTGGTAAGAGTTGTTTGGCTAAATCTCCACATATACATTGGTCAAAAATGTAAGTTAATTTTGATTTCATTGGAATATGTTTGAGGCTATAAACATCCATGTTATCTATCTATATATATGTGTATATATATATATTGTATGTATATATATATATAGATGGAGCCTACGCATATGTATGATAATGAAGTGAACATGATTATTGTTATGAGGTTTGAAACCTGGGTGAGCATAGTTTAAGATTTCTATGATTGGGATTTGATGATTAACTATTGTATTCTATGCTTATATCAACTTTGTATATATCTCGTCGGTTTCTACCTTGAATTATGTTATATATTTCAATACTATAATCCTTCTACCTTGAATTATGTTATATATTTCAATACTATAATCCATTCGGAACTAGTGGATTCATCCTGCCATAATAACATAGTCCTTGATATAATATACATAGTTTGGTTTTATGTTTTAGTGGTTCTAGAAATGGGTGACCACAGATTACCATGGCAAGAGTTCACAACAAGTCAATGGTGGTTTGGATTATGGTTTTCATCCAATGATTATAATGTTGGGTGTAGCGTTATGGTAACTACCCCCTTTTCTTCGTGCCTTGTTTCTCTTAGATGTGCTCGCGTACCTCTAAGGTGAGCTCTACAGTCTCTACGACTAACCCTATTCCATAAATCCTCAGTTAATCTTTATTCTTCCAACTCCTTGCACTATGTGGACCTTAAAATGATGAGGTATGTTTCCCCATTCCATTCCTTATGGAATTTAAGGTAATTTCTTCAAATGATGGTTGTTTAACTTGCTCATTAATCATCTTCTATCACACATTCCTTCGCATTTTTTCTCCGTATGTTATACGGTGAATTAAATGCTAGTTATATCTCGACAGACTCCTCGAGGAGATGGAAATATTATTTAGAAAATATCAGGTCTTCAATGGTTAGATGGCATGCCTAGTTTCTAGGCAAGTAAATCTTGTGTGGTGAGCGATTATAAACATAAAAATTTTGGGTTACCTTCTCTAATTCTCATGTTGCTTTAGAATTTCTCTAATGATTGGTCTTTATTCAGGTCTCTGCCAATTTTGGCAAGTTCTGGTCTCTCATTACAAGTATAATTATTTTTTCTTTGGTCATTTTTTTACTTAAAGCTTCTATTCCATATTTCCATGACATCGTAGGAATTAAAGTTTTCCTTTTTTTCTCACTTGGTCACTTACAAAGTGGGGTTTCTTCCGATGACGTAGTGTATACTTGAGGCATGACATTGTTTTATCGGGTTATTTCAGTTTAGATCCTCTGCATGGTCCTAGTTCTTAAGTAATCTCTATTCTATGTCTACAAAGTTTACGCTAGAAGACTGTATGTTACGGTTACATTTCAAGGTAGTTTTTTTTTTTTAATGAAGAGTTTCCATTTTTTGTCGACCCTATGTTGGATTTATGTATTTTCTTCATTGTAATTATTGTCTTGTGACCTCACAAGCTATTCTTTCTTGTTGTCGTGGGCCAAAGTCAAGGTTTACTTTTCAAGCGTATACAAAGACTTGTTGTATAATAGACTTTGTATAGGTCTTTTATGACCTAAGTGTTATTTAAAAATTCATATTCAAACACATGTATTTAGAGTTGGTTTAATCAAAATGATTCTTTGTTTACTTGTTAGCTCTTTCTATGCCGGTAATCGGGGTTTCATTTTAAAATATTTATCACGTGCCTACCCTAGCTATATTGGAATATGAATTTGCTAAATATTCTATTTAAAATAACAATGGCCATGTAAATATATGTTAATATAATCTTTCCTTTGTTTTTTTAAAAGATATAGTTACATTATCCTCTTTCTGTTTACATAGGTTTCTCTAGGTTTTTGGAGGTTTCACATAATTTAGATTCCCATTTCTAGTTTCCAAAGTTGTGAGTTATGTATGAATATAGTCTTTCAAGGTTTTGACATGGTCTATAACTTGAGCGAGACTTGTCTCTGGGGCTTCCTCACCCTTTTCATACCCACCATTCATCCTATACATGTATAGAATGACCATATACTTGTCCAACTAGGCCTTATTACTAACCTAGCTCATATTTTTTATCTAATTACTCTATTATTGCAGTCTGCAGTTGATTAATCCATCCATATTATACATCAATATAATCACCATACAACAGGAAAATAATCATCTATTCATATGAATAGCAAACAATATAAAAGAAAAAAACATTTTACATATCACTTATATATTTAGCCATTCTAAACTATAACGAAAATCAAAATGGGTGGAAGATTGCTCCTTAAAACCATGACAAATAGTTTCTCAAACTAAGTCTCCCCCTAGAGCCAATCTCCCAGCTACAACCAATTTTCTTGACATACACCATACCGAGTCCAGCCTAGGATTTCTCTAACTAGACAAGGTCAAGGCTTGGATTTCAGTGACCACATAGGATTCAATAGAGAATTTCATTGACTATATGAGGTTGATTACAAAAATTCTTCTTAACAGTGTCCTACATCCCTCAACCTCATCCTGTCATGAGGGATTGTAAGCTAAATATATTTTATTCATCCTCTCTTGGGCCACCTCCAACTAGGTTCTAAGACCAAAATGTTTCCTTAAGATATTCCCCTATCACCCTCTTGGCCAACCTTTTTCACTAATTGACATAATCTATCTCTAGGGAGAGAAACCCAGGTAGGGAACTACCTCTACCCATGGCCCTTCTTGGGATTTTCACAACTATACTTTAAAATTTTGGAATGTGAAATTCTCTTTCAACATCTTTCCCCATTATAGTTTTCATGGATAACTAGATGGAACATTTTATTAATGTAAAATTAGGATAAACATTTATCTCCATCATTTTTTCATACCTTTCCCTTATTATGGGCCCATAGTCCACAAAATATCTTCAACAAGTACTAAAATAATACTTGTAATTTACTGAGGATATTTTATGGGTGGGTTATAGAATGCACCTCTCGATGCAAATTTTTTTATGGCTATTTCACAATGTCATTTGGTAAATGTGAAATGGTTAACATGTATTCACATCATGTCATTTTTTATTTGACAATGTGCATGGAAATTTTGTAATTCTATTAGCTAAACATGAAAAGGTAAACATGTATTCAAAAGATATCATTTTTTATTTGATAGTTTGTTGTAACACCCCTCCCTTGTCTGTTAAATTATTGTAAACCTAAGCTGAGAAAAGCTAGGTGTGATACCCTCATTTGTGGGTTAAAATATTTTAAACCTAAGATGAGGAAAGCTAGGTATGATATATAATACCAAAATAAAATATGTTATTAGATAAATTAATAAAATAACTCACTTCGAGCGTGGAGCACAAAGAGAAGAGATTCTTTCCAAATCCCATTGATGAATGGGATAGAGATAAACATTTCATGATAAAGCTTCAAGATGTGATTCCAGATAAGCACGGATGGATTGGAGATAAATATCCATCAAACATAAAAGCTTTGTAGGAGAAAAAGGCAAGTTGTTATGAGGAAAATCCTCATGGGAGATAAAGACGAGCTTTTCTGAAGAAGGCCTAGCCAAATGGAAAAAACCATTAAAGTAGGACGTCGCTAATGGAAACTAAAACAAGAAAGAGGGTATCAAATACCTAGTACATTGATCAATTGAGGACAATTGGTCCTTGGAAAGAACCTCGGCTCTGGGGGAAGCATAGGTGATTCACAGTTGGATGGTGGTGCTCTGCTCTCCAAGTGATGTTTTAGTTGGTTTCACATGCATGGAATGTATTGTATGTTATTCCTTACCTTGTATATACTCCAATGCTTCCTACATATATGTTTAGTTGTAATATTGATATATGTTGATGATGCTATATGTATTGATGTAATTGATTTCATTCTTATGCATGTCGATGATTGAAATATCCAATGAATCTAATGGTGGTCTTCATTATGTTAGTGAAGGAACGTAGTAGGTATTTAATGTTATATAATGTCTCTATTTTAACATGGAAAATATTGGTAGATGCATGTGGATCATTATGGTATAATGTATTTACTCGAATAGTCTATGATGGTTAGATTGTCTATGGCATAGATATTCAATGAGGCTAGATTTTTGTTTTGTGTGTTTCTTAAAAGTTATCTTATTATGGAAATGGTGGAATTTTATTATGCATGAGATTAAACTGAGTTAATGGCTTTTATAAAGTTTATGCATGCATATGGTAATTAGGATTTATTAGAATTGAGGAAGTTATTGGCATGAGATATAGATGCATGTAGAACCGTTAGGAGGTAAGTGTTATATATATATATATATATAATATATATATAATTCAAATGGTCAAGGATATCGATAGCAAGCATGTCACAATAGGCTTGATTGCTGCATGTTATAGCTCCACCTTCCTTCTAAGATGTGGTTATGTTTATAAAATTGTTCAAAGAAGGTGAGATAATGTGTCTATGGTATCAGGTTCCTCCCTGAATGTGATGTAGTAGTTCGATTAGGAGAAAGAAACATGGAATATTAACTATATATATAGAAATTTCTAAAAGATTATGTGGTTATGGGTTATATTTCTAGGTAGGCCATGGAGGTACGTTACGAATGTTATGAGAGGCTTGAGTTCAAACCTTGTGGCCTATGGACACATCTACCTATGTAAAGTTTTATAAACGCATTGACAAGTTTCAATTATAGGACTAAGAATACTTTAACTCGATATTGATTTCTTGTCATTAAAATTTCTTAATGATGAATACAAATGTTAAAATGGTTTATTGAGAAATTATGAACACATGCAAGATAATTTAGTGGGATCAAATAACTAAATATAATTAGGAGGGGGTTATATGTTTGATTCAAAATTCGGCATACCATCAACACTTATTATCATATAAAAGAGTATATGTTATTAATCCTCAGAATATATTTCGAGGAAATTCCATGAAAGAATATGTGCCACCGAGTATTTTTAAAACATTTGAAATAAGGATATTTTTTTTTTATTTGTGATAATTTTGTCAATGCCAATGGCATATTTGGTAAATATCTTAGGCTCATATACCACCTATCACATCAAGGGACCACCAATTAAGAGGATATATATCTACATAGAAATTAATAGCAATAATCTCATTTGTTATAATTAGGAATTGTGTATATAAATATGACTTGTTTAATCATATAATGATATGAGACTTCACGGTGAGGCATAAAGGTGTTAATTTTATGCACTGGTTTTGGTTAAATATGGTGATGACAAATATAGCAAGAAGGATTGTGGGAAGAGCTGCTATCGAGACTGCAAAACGTGGCATATGTATGAGGTTTTGTATATAGACAACTAGAAGATTACTCTTATTGTGTTCTCCTCTGTCACTGGGCACTCAAGACATGGGTGTGATGAAGGTCCCTCATGTGTTATCATGTTTTTCTTATGCTCTTGTGTTCTACTATGATGTGGTTATGTTTAACCACCATTGTGGTATTAGGAAAAGGATCAGATCTCGATGGAATCACTTATAAAAACTGCCTCACTGTTGTCATTGAAGGCTATACACTAATAAAGGGACTTCTTCCATAGGAAGATATGGCTAGAGCCTAACTACCTGCATGAGTGCATTCCCTTAGCCACAAATTGGATCAACAATGATCACCGTACTGGTTATGGATAAGGTCATCCTAAGAAGCACGAGAGAGAGTGTTAGGCCCCTATACTACTACTGTAACCCCTTATTGTTAATAGTACAACCCACTCATTATATTGATGTACCCATGTAGTGCCCATATTGTTACTATTGTGCCCCATAGAAGCCCACTATTATTATTATTGTGCCCTTACATTATTGTTGTTATGTTGGCTTTCATTATGTTATGACCCCTTAGACTCCTATATATAGAAAGGAGGTCTTTTCATTGGTATCATCCAAGAATTGTTCATTTATGTAATGTAAAGGAGGTTTCCCCCTCAAAGAGGCTAAATTATAAGGTGTTGATCTATCTTTTCTATCTTTTCTTGAGCTGGTTTCATAACATTTGGTATCAGAGCTTTGGATTCTAGGGTTTCGCTGCTCCAAATAGGTCATCGTGGAATTTTTGCTATAATTCTTTTTTGCGATGTTTTAAAAGCTAAAAACAAAACCCATTTGAGAAGAAATCGCGTTGAACCTCAGGTATGAATTTTAGAACTTTTCGTGTTATATTTTCATAGATATGATCTGAGGAATTTGGTCTTTTTGTAGACTCCTAAATTACATTCCAAACAAGTGACCTCGGGAAAATCGTCATAACTTTCGCTCTGAGCATCGGATTGAGATTTCGTAAGAATGTACAGAAAGAGGATAGACTGTAGTTTCTGGTATATATTTTTTAGGGCCAGAGGTGGAAAAAGTGACTTGCAGCAGGTCGTAAAAGTTAGCTCTACTAAACTTGTCTATAATCAGGTCACTATGGGAGATTTCACATAACTCTTCCTTGAAGAATCCAATTTGGATCAGATTGGTGGAATTGGAAAGAGGACATAGAGGGCTACTGTAGATAAAAATTTCAGAACTTAAAGATCCAAAAGTACAGAGTTACAGTCATTTCAAGATCGAGATCCTAAAATTAAGAAAAAGTAAGATGAAGAAGTTTGATGGCAAGGATCCGGTAAATTGGATACCTCAGATGGAGCAATATTTTGATCTACATGGTGTCCCACTGTTACAAAAGGTATGTATTGCATCTTCATATTTAGAACCGGATCAATTTTTATGGTATGAAGGTCTTTGTTCTCGTAAACAACTTGTTACGTGGTCAATTTTCACGGAGGAAATGATAGCACATTATGCTGATACAAAGAGAAACACCTTCTTTAGAGCAACACCACAACAATTGGAAAGAGTAAAAGAGCTTTGTGACATATTGGAAAGAAAAATTATGGAGACCAAGAAGCATACCCCTCACAACTATAAAGATGGAAGTGTTGTTTCTCCTAGCCTGCCACAACCTACAAGTGTTACACGACAACAATTGGAAGAAAAAAGAGAAAAAGGGCTTTGTTACAATTGTGGTAGAAAACACACTAAATGTCATAAGTGTGTTGGGAAGAAACTATTTTACATAGAATATGAAGAGGAGGAATAAAAGGATAAAGAAACATCAAAAGAAGAGGATATACGCCAGGACCCCACCCTAGAGAAAGAAGAAATGAATCAAACCATATCTTGTAAAGCATTGGCAAGAATTACCACTCCTAAAAATCTCAAGATAGAAGGACATATCAAGAAGAAAAAGGGTGCAAGAAGTGAAAGATCACATTGAGAAAGAAGAAATGAATCCAACCATATCTTGTAATTCATTGGTCGAAATTACCACTCCTCAAACTATCAAGATAGAAGTACATATCAAGAATAAAAATGTTCAAGAAGTGAAAGATCACATCGAGCATCAAGAAATAAATCCGACAATATCTTGTAAAGGATTGGAAGAAATTACCACTCCTAAAACTCTAGAGATAGAAGGACATATCAAGAAGAAAAAGGTTCACACAGTGAAAGATCACATCGAGCATCAACAACAAGTTCTCCAACTTTTAAAGGATAACGCCACTTCGATGCAAAATCAAACGAAATAATAGGTAGATCAACATCGTAGTGAAAAATGTTTTGATGTAGGTGATTGGGTATTTTTACTCCTACATCTCAAGAAAACTATTTATGACAAGGAAATGTTGGCAATACTACATGCACTTAAAAAATGGCAGCCTTACCGAATGGGAAGACACTTCAAGGATGAGGATGTGGAAGCATTGTTGTTTGCTATTTCTATTATCCAACCAGATTGGATAAACGAAGCAAAGGATGAATGGAAGAATGACGAAGAAGTATGGCAACTTATTCAAAAGTTGCAAAATATCCCAATAAAAACAATATTTCTAGAAATTCAAGAGGAAGGAAAAATCATATTGGAACCTGGAGCAGTCACAGAAGCAAGAACCCAACAGCTACGAAATCCATCAATTTCAGAGTATCTCATCAAGTGGAAGAAGTTACCTACTGAAGATTCCACATGGGAGGACAAGAATTCTATATAGAAGCATCAAGAACTACTCAAGTGTTGAGGACAACACTTTTTGAAGGAGAGGGGCATGTTAGGCCCCTATACTACAATTGTAACCCCTTATTGTTAATAGTACAACGCACTTATTATATTTATGTACCCATGTAGTGCTGATATTGTTACTACTGTGCCCCATAGAAGCCCACTATTATTACTATTGTGCCCTTACATTATTATTGTTATGTCAGCTCTGATTATGATATGACCCCTTAGACTCCTACATATAGAAAGGAGGTATTTGCATTTGTATCATCCAATAATTGTTCATTTATGTAATGTAAAGGAGGTTTCCCCCTCGAAGAGGCTGAATTATAAGGTGTTGATCTATCTTTTCTATATTTTCTTGAGCTAGTTTCATAACAGAGAGTTTCCAAATCATCCTAAGTAGCGTGTGGCACAGGCCATGGAAGCAGCGCCAATGAAGTACCGAGGGAGAGTTGTTTCTAGCTTGGAAACTAGATGAGGTTGTAGAAACAACGAAATGATAATGCATGATTGGATTTTGGAGTTGTTTTAAATTAGGTTAATTAAATAGAAAACAACTACCTTTAATTTTAGTAGAAAGCTACTTGGGGTGGCTATAGACCATGTGGTATGAGGAAAAAACCACAAAGCATGCCAAATAAATCACAGAGAAAAGGCTGCCATGCGACGGGTTCTATTTTATCCGCATCTGCAAGGTAAGTGATTTGGCCACAAGACAATGATAACGATCAATAGAAAGTTTCAAGAAAAGTCATAATTCAGCTTTTCACCTTTTGTCAATGAGGATTTAAAGACATAAGCTGGGAAAAGGTTATCCACACCCTAGTTAGAATAAAGTAATCATCGTTTTTTCTTGGTCCAAGTGATATACATACTATTTTTTTCAATGATAATGTTCATCCTTATCATTTACTGTGTGATTATCCTTCAACACATAGAAGCTACACATTCTTTAAACCAACTCGACCCTAACCTTCATCATTGTATGGGCACTGTGTGAGTAAATGCACCATCATTTCCTGACTAACAGTCACGGGATTTCACATAGGGTTGCATGACACTGGTTTTGAATCGTCCATAGCTAAACTTCTTTCAGTTATAAAGCAGAAGTCAACTGCATTAGTGAGGAATCGCACTAGCACCCGGTAGCATGGCGAAATTATGAAATCCGTAAGTTCTCTTAGCCTCACTTGTCACTTGAATTTTGTTAGTATGGTTCCAATACAATATGTTTTTATTTTTATTTTGAACAGGTCCTTATGCATTCGCTAATGGTGGAGGAAGTATTCTATAGAGAGAATACTAGAGGAATTTGTTATTACAATTAGGATTCTCTTGTGTTATTTTTTGGGAAAAGGCATCTAGTAATAGATTATGTTCATGTTTTGAAAGGGAAGAGGTGTTTATAATCTTAGCCATCTATTAGTAGGTCATGAATTATAAATACCTCTTTATTATTGAGTAGACTCTGGCATGAAATAGGTTGAGTGTCATTTTCGAGTGACAAATTTGAAGAATTTATGTGGCATCAAATTAAACACAACCAGAATGATAACTATGTTATCATGATGGATCCCGACGCACCTAAGTCATTCAATATTGATTGAATGTGGTTTGTAGTGTCATGGTTAACAATTTACTTATACTGTTTTTTGCTAAGTTGTCTTCTCTGTAGGACATATGTTGCTTTGGTGTACATTCATAGATATTGAGTAAATAGCTGTGGCTCAAGGAAAAGTCAAGTGACTAAAATGGAAATTTTTTTATGACAAACCCTTGAACCATTCTAAGTTATCAATAAATATGGAAAATGAATTACTGAATCACAAATTATATGAGTCCCTTAGATGCAAAGTCACAACATTACATTCAAACCAAGTTTTACAGGAAACATGAAACTTCTATTTATCTTGTGACTGTCCCATGCCTTGGCACTTGTTGCATGGATTAGCTTGCATGGACTACTTAATGGAATGATGAAATGGTACATTGTTCCTTGAAACAAAAAATAACTATGCAAATGCAGATGAAAATAGGTGATTGTTGCTTTTAAAAAAAATTACTATAATCTTCCATACTTTTTTCGCCATTAGAAGCTTACAGTTATAAACATTACGACATATTTTGTAAGGAATTCACTCAGATTTTGAATTTATGAGTATGTATAAAAATATGTGTTAGTATATATACAAGGCAGGTATGAAAATCATAAGTATTGTCACAAACACATGAAGCCATAATCTCTATTAATCGTAAGGTAACCTTTGATGATCACTAGTCTGAAGACATAACTTATTTTGACGTGATTGTTGTCTCTTAATATAGGCATTTGAATTTAAAGTTAAATCATTTGAGATTTCTTTCTAAGTGCAAAGTTATTAATATTGATTATCAATATGGGAAGACCAAGATTTTTTTTTGAAAAATGAGTATCACCTTAACATTATGTAAAGCCTTAATCTAGAAAAAGGTTAGGTGAGTAACCATATAGGTCTGAGGAAAGTCGAACTAATTAAGTTTTGCATAACTAAATTGCAAGGGGAAAGATAGCCCCTATAAAATTATATTGGAATAAATTAATTAGTCCAATAGGTAGATAACAATTAATGAAGTTAATGATATAGTCATCATGTTATCACAATATAATACAAGCAAATTAATACTCGTACAAGTTTTGTGAAGGGAATTGACTAAATAAAAGGATGATTGTATAAAAGACAAAACTTTAAACCCTGGTAAGGGGTTATGCAATGTAAAAGGTTCCCATAAACAATTTTAAGAATATAAAGAGCATGTAATGATAGATTATTTTCAACTCAGTCCTCCATATGATGCATTTTACAGGAGGATTTGGTTAAGGGAAATCTAGTAATAACATGACCTATGCATTGGAAGTGCATACTTGTACTTTAATACATTTAGAATATGATACACACATAAGGAATGAGACTATTCACAAAATTCTCAGGTAACAGTAGATATGATTTTAAACCTTAATGAGTACCAGCAGCCAAAGTATGCATGTATCTCCATTGTGTCAAAGAGTAGAATTAGTAAGAAGCATAATAGGTAGTTGTTATTGCTTGGGCCATAGAGATGTTCTACTAATGATAGCATCTAAATGGACTATGATGCATAATCAAGAATACTTATATTTATGTTTTTTTCTATGAGCTGAACATATATCGATGGGTGAGACCTCTTTTAAATCAAAACTTGATCATCACTATGTTTAGTATAGAACATAGTATGCTTCTAACAAATAACTAGATAAATATTTATGCATGAGAAAACAACTACTTATTTGGAATCACATAGAAGAGTTAAATCCTTATGTATAATGATTTCCATATATGAGCAAAGGAAATTTTCTACCTGCAGTTCTAGTTTATTTTAGTGGGTTGATTTTTCTTGTAAATCTCCAAATTATTCATGCTTGAGCATGTGGAGATTGTGGTTTCAGAAGTGAAGGTAAAAAACATATATATGCATGATAGAAGCTAGATGTACATAAAGAAAACTTGGGAAAAAATGGGTATTATGTTTTTAAATGAATGACGAGGAGGAATTAGAGTGGTTTTGATTAAACCTCTAACACAATTCCTACCAAGGGACCAAAACCCCAAACCAAGACATCCATAAGATTTACCGGTTGATGAGACCAATGGAAAACTATAGTGGAATGAAATAAAATTGATTATTCCAATACGTAAAATTTTAAATAGTGATTGGTACAATTTCTTTGTACTTGCATGGCTAAATAAAATCAGCTAATACTGGAAAGGAGGATTATATAATAGAAAAATCCCATCTTGGTATCACTGTTTTATTGTTGTGTAATGATACATATACCCATGCATTATCAAGAATTGTTTTGTATGTGTTACCATGGTCTAACTGAGCGGTCATTCAGATAAACATGTTTTAAAGAGGATCATGCTTAATATCCATGCATATTAATGAGTTATATGAATCTTCCATGTCAGAACATGTGTGTGCAATATTATAGCCTTGTAAGAATATTATATTTATTAATTGGTTGATGATAGAAGGGTCTTGGTGTCATGCATCCATATAAGAAAGAGTCTTGAGTCTATACATACATGGGTTGTTATGTGCCAATAATAAATAGGAGAAGTATGCATGAATGACTTATGAATATGTTTAAGAGTCAATCTAGACAAGGAGACTGATGTTTATTGGTCCTTAATGTCAGAAAAAACTTATAACTAAGTTTTTATAGCATGAAATGTGCCTTAGTGAGCAAATTCCTTAAAAGTAATCTTCATAGATTTTGTTTAAGATTAATAACAAGTAATGCCTATGGCAAGAAGATACGACTACGTGAGTGGCACACTTACACATGTTGCCTTCATGTGTGAAAGAATGACATTCTTTCATAAAAATGGACTATGATAACATGATCCAGGTGGATATTGGTGGCCACCTGCCAAGTCCACCTGGACCCCCACCATTGTCTTTCTCAGCATTTTCAATTTCCTTAATTGTAGCACAACTTACTATTTTTAGTAGTTTTTCCGGTCCTGAACTTCCGGAGCCGTTTTGAGGCCCTAAACGACGTTTTTTGGGGAATCCCGGGGCAACATGGGTCCATGCAATGGTTGCATGGACCGATGTTGCCCATTCCAAAAATGATAGTGCTCGAATAGATATTTGTAATGAGCTATTGTACGCGTCAAATGGAGATCATATGCTAAAGTTACGACCCCAGGAAGTTGATGTACCAACTTACCCACAAACGGGGCCCACGGTTTGGCGTTTCATCTCCTAGGCTTAGGTTTTGGAATGTGAAGGGTTTTGTTCATTGTTTCTTAACAATAAATAGGCCTTCAAGCCTCATTGTAACACAGTTCAAAGGCATGTAGCCATCACATCTCTTCTCAGAGATAAGCTACCATCGCCCTAGCTAGGTTAATTTCATTTCTGAATTTGT